>JAUZNC010017905.1:0-26284 GCA_034780395.1 Vannuccia rotundouncinata | reverse complement strand
TGGAAGTATGTTAGGCTAGGGTGAAGGGTTGCTACCCACCAGAAAATATAAGTTCAATATAATAGGTTAAATAAGGTTAATAGGTTAAATAAAGGTTAAAAAGGCCATGTTTGCACTCGAGTCAGACCGTAAAACATTGTTTTTCATAAAGTAGACATCCTAACGAATCCAACGATACCAAATTTGCCTTGTTCTAAAATATGGTAGGGTCAAGTTATTTTTTTGGCCTCTGGCCGCTCCACTATCATAAAAAATGAATGATATTTTTTGGGCTTCCCCAATCTTCAGCCCTAAGAAAATCATTATTACCAAAAACTGAAACAGTTCAAAATAACTGTATTTAACATGTAATTTTGTAATAAACCCCCAAAAATTCTATAGGTTTTGCAAGAGATTTATTCCATGACCAGGGTCCAAGATTTTATTCATTATTATTATTAATAATGTTAGACAAGCTATGGATAAAATATTTTAAATTTAGCTATTAATAAGAGCTTTAATTAATAGCACAACAAATAGTGGAGCTCCCATCATTTTTCATGATTTGTGTCTTCCTCAAGAATGACCCCTAAGATAAAAAAAATAGAATTTCAGAAAAAAACTGGAAGATTCCCATGCATGCTCCTAGGAAGTGTGATAGCAGTCAAGACACAGGTTCTGCTTTTAAAGCTGTGAATGGTACTGTTATATCCATATTTGGTTTTACTGCTTGTATTCATAACTTTGGTTTAGACAAACTATTTCCTTAGAGATTTATTTTGTTGGGTGTTATATACTTTATCCATGAAGCTGATTATTTTATAAACATGGTTTGCTCATTGATCTAAAAAATCAGCATCTAATACATGCTGACACATTTGGAAATCTGAAATTACATTTTTAACTTACAATTATTGCAACTTTTATTAACACATTTTTATCTTTGGTTGGGTAAATATGTGAAGATATGCGATATTGTGGTTATGAACAAAATTTTATGCAAGATGTATTCATTGCAGCATGAATGATGCAAAAAATATATTACAAAAAGAGTACTCGATTTGTAATTGAAACTTTAAAAATGTAAAAAATAAAAGAATTGTGTCTTACAAGTACTGCTAAACAGTCTGGATCAAATGATTGCATATTCCATTTATTCGGCCAGACATACAAATCCATTTTTTAATCTTTAAGGTATAGTTACGTTGTATCGCCAAGGGATCAGAAATTTGAAATAAAAATTAATTATTGGAATAAACAATTTAGTTTTCAATAAATGTAAATTGAAAATTTTTATTTTCAAAGTCAATACGCGACGAATAATTTAAACATTTCGATGCAAAGTCATACAATTTTAACTCGAAGTATAACCCTAACCTTACCCTTTAGAAATATTAATAATATATTATATATAGACCCATCAATAAAAAAATTCTGTTTACATATTACGTAATGTTTTATTATTTTGGACACCCCAACCCCTGTACGTAACGCAGCATACCGCTGAGTCAATCACTTTCACAACACCTCATAATTACATAATACGATCTACAAAACATCCTTTTTGCTAGCTTATATAATGAAGTGAACGAACTATACGCATTGATTTACTAGCTCTTATAACTAGTCAATTTGAAAACCTCATAAATATTCACTAAACAAAATATTGATCAATTTTTTCTAATATGATGAATTGAAAATTTGTTAAAAGAGGTTGATTATAATTATAAAATTGGATACAATAAATAATTTATTATAATCATTTTATTTTAACCGCTTAGGTACCTAATTAAACATATATTTAAGTCGTTACCAAAAACTGCCCATCAATGAACTCCCTTAAGGCGGTTTCCATTTGTAAATACAACCGTTTGTTGGCTCCAGTACAAATCCAAAAATGCAAACCTCGTTTTCTTTTTTGTCCTATTCAAGATAATTAAATCTTCATCTCAATACTCATATTATATCATAATTCAGATAGGTAGTTTTTTTTAAGTTCACAATTACAATTCCCCTGGACTAGCCATAGGTATTTTGTTGATGCTGATAATTTCCTTACCACAAGTCGTTTTTGTGAATAATTCCCAGTGCATGTTAGAAATATATGTAGCTTTGACGATATCGGGATACCGAACGACACCAAACTCGATTATGCAACAATTAAAGTGGTCACTTAAATTACATATATATGGGCAAACAAAAAAGTAAATTAAAATTGCTGTATATAATGATTATACCGATTTAAGGAAAATCGCTGGGTACGTATATTTACCGAAACATATTTTTAACGGATGATTATCAAATGTAAATCTGGTCTTTACTGCGAAATGTTTAACTTTGAGACCAACGTTTTTGCTTTGCTGAAGGGGCAGTCGGAAACTATATATCTGGCCACTCTCCAGAATTTTTTTTTCTGCAAACTTTAATTTGTTCCAAATTTCCACCACAGTTATGTTTCATCAAGCAAATTATGGTACGTACCATAATTCGCTTGATGAAACTTACACCAGACAATCCGACGACTGTATTTTTAAGGGATGAGAGTGGGTGTGTTATTATTAAGTATCTCGCATGCAACACAAAGACTTGGATTATATATAATCGAATTAAATCAAAAAAATAATAATTAATTCAAAATTAACTATGATTAATTAATTAAAAACTTTATTTGGAAGTTTATCGAAAGTTTTGATTGTATATAGGCTAAAGCCAGTAACTTAATACATTTGTTAAGAATGTTTAGTTAAAAACCGCCATTTTTCGTTCTTAATTTTCTATCGCTATCAAGAAAAAGTGATGTATCTAATGTATTTCGGGGTGATAGCCATCTATTAAAATCCTGTAAATCCATTGGGATGAAACATCTTAAGTCTAAAATATCCAAGTAAAGAAATAAATATCGTTCACCATTATTCTGATAGTTGTGCGAGTCGATTTAAAAGACGTCAGTCATTGAAAAATTGTTCAAACTTCAAAGCTGAATTGTTCAAAATTGTTCAAAATTGTTCAAACTTCAAATTACAAATTATGATGAAATAAATGATTTTAAAAACGTTGGAAACAAACTTAGGGATCACATGAAACTCCTTAATTGAACGAGATCGTTCAAGAGAATCTAAAATTGACATCTCTAAAGGAATATTTCAATGCATCAATAACCACATGGAGATAATTTACACCAGAGCAGCGTGGAAGTCAATGCATTTTTTTCTGCGCAAAGCTATAATTCAGACTATATCTTACAATTGGAAATTGAATAGCTATCTATTTATCCTTAGTATCTTTATTTTTAATGTCATATGTTAAACTATATAGAAGTTACTTAAAGGTGATGCATACATTACTTATATTACTCTTTTTTTCTTTGTGCAAGTATTAATAATACACAAATACATATATACCTATTTAAAATGCAAGTAAAAAATATATCAACCAAAAATATTTTGAAAAATAGTACAAAAGTAAACGTTTTGAAAGCCGGTTTAAATTCTTGGACATAAATCAATTCGGATTATTATATTTTAAAGCGGTATATATGTTCTGAGAATGCTTCATATATTGAGAAGGTTATATAGAATACCGCGCGCCAAAGTATATGTATTTATCTAAATACTCATCTTAACATAACTATTTTAATATTAGCTTAAATATCCGGAAATTAAAAAATATAACAGGAAATAATATGTATAATAACTACAAGCCATAAAAATTAACTTCAATGATGTTTATTAACTTCCCTTTCTTTAAATTATTATTTAAAACAAATCTATTTAATGTGTCAGTTACTGGTTTTGGCCAATACAATACAAGATTTAATTGGAGTGTACAAATTATTGCTTTATACAGTACTGCAATATCGCAATACAAAACATTCATAATATACAATACTATTCAAAGTAATAAATTGTATATACAATACAGAATGTATTTGTTAATTATTGTGAGCATTTTGAATTACACTATATTTTCATTCAAGCGAAAAAAACGAATTATTAACGAAACATCTTTTAATGAAACACCCCACTTCACCTGAGTATCGTTCATGTATATAAATATACTAGATATTAGGATCTTTTAATTTATAAATGTAAGGAACTTAAAATTTGTGTGGTAACTATGCGTTCTAATGAATATATTAAAAAAATATTTTCGATAATAGAGTAGGCGGATTAAGGTCCTTTAGCGTCGATAGTATATAATATATGATATATTTCAGAAACTCCCATATTTCTTTAGAGTTGCACAAAGAAAAAATACATTACCTGTAATTTTTGGTATAATTTTGCAGTATATTTGAATCATAGACATTACACTATAACTACAAAGTTAAATAACTATAACTATATAGTTAAAGTATAGATATATAATGTCTATGATTTGAATACATAATGATTTGCTATCCCACCCATAACGTTGTCATTGTAGCTTTCTTAGAAAATACACAATTGGAAAGTACTTTCAATAAAGATTTTCTTGCTTTAGAAATGAAGAGCTATAGAAAATTCGGATAAATTTACAGCATCGGTCATTTCGACAACATTGTTGTATTCCAATACCTGTTTAAAAGAAGTGTGGCAATAATATGTAAAGAATATTATAATAACAGGAAGGCAGAAAATAAATAAATATCGCATAGAAGCAATAATTGTTGAAGACATAAAACATAGTTAGCTCAAATCAAATATTATTTTCGTAAGAGCTAACATATAATATTTTCGAATGGTAAATCATTTCTTTTTCATGAGTTAGCACATTTTTTGACATTTTTAGCGGGAAGTAATGTAAATCCATTGAGAAATATATCTTTCATTTTTCCTATCTCTCCCATATAAAATATTTATTGTTAATTTGATTTAGCGTGCAACAATGAACACATCGTTATTGCGGGCTAAATTTTAACTATATAGAATAAAGACAAGAAAAAATTCACATGAAGTTTCGTATTTTTTCTATGAAGATGGCGAATCCACTCACTGCCACGAGTGCCTTCATAATAATATATTGAAAAAGAGACTTCTTGCTGAAGTTTGTGTGGTGTGGACCTGTCGAAATATTGACTCAATTTTCCGAGATCATCTTCCTGAACAACTGAATAAGATTTTGACTTTCCTCCGCTTTCATAGAATTTCTTTATACCATCGCCTAGTATTTGGTTTGCCGTGCGAAATGCATCGTCAGCTATAATATTAATCCCAATGTATGCATGAAATATCTATAGAGTGCGACTCTTATGCAGCCCAAAGACGCTGAAGAATAATTTGTTGTCGTTTTTCTCAGCTCTGAATAGAACAATCGTAAATATTGTGCGACAATTTTTTTCTGTCAATTTATCTAGTTGAGTATTCATTTTTTTGTGATCAAAATATAGTTTTCATTGCTTGGCAGTTGAATCAGGAATCGCTGATTTCTGCAGTTCATTCAATGCCTTTATCCCTTCATCATTTAAAGGATTAATTAATTCTGCAGTTCATTCAATGCCTTTATCCCTTCATCATTTAAAGGATTAATTTTATCAAAATCTTCTACCTTAGCTCATTACTAGAATCGAGATGTACAATAAAGTCTACTTCATTTTCATTTTTTTGTTGTTGCATGTTGACTATTTCTTGAATCTGATTGTCATTCAGTTCGCATATGGCATTATCCTTCAAGGATTTGTAAAATCTAATAATCCTGTCCAAGTCATACTGTACCTAACGTCAGCTTACGTCATGATAAGCTTATTAAGCATTTAACATATTAAATTTTGATTTTTTCTGTAGCGTGTAACAATCTAAATTCGTAAAAATCTATAGAATAGATCTGAAAGATTTAAAAAGCATTGAACAATATCTTTAGAACACAGATAAGCGTGCAGCAATGAATTCATTTCTATGAACTAATACGCTAACGGACATTTGGTCAGGAAATTAATTCATTGCTGCACTTTTATCTGTTCTATAGTTATATTTTTAGTTATATAGTTATATAGTTATATTTATATAGTTATAGTTTGGATTAAGAAGGTTAAGAAGTCAACGAATTATTCGATATATTAAAAAGAAATTAATTATCAACTGTTAAAACGAGTGACTGTCTATAATTATACCAATTAAATTTCTACGGTTGATAAAAGTGTTGACTTTACATTAAAGATATGCTTTATACATAGAAATTGACTAACATAACAATTTCGCTTTCCTCAATAATAAGTAAAGGCAATATTAAAACAAAGTCAATTTCTATGGCTTTATACCATAGAGTACATACATTGTTTAAGTATATTAGGTCTATACTATATCTATAGATTTATACAATATCTATGGATTTTACTAAGAAACTACATTTGAAACATATCTTTGAACCTTTATAATAAGTAACGTTTTATAATGAAAATTGATTCATCAATTCATCTGAAGGCCAAAATGTCAAAATTTTTCAAAATATTAAATATAGTATTTAAATGAAAGCTTTAAGACCGTAGTTATTATGCCAAAGTGTCTGTCAACGTTGTTTTTCATAATAAATTATATTTCTCATCTTTAGAAAATTTCTAATTTACGTTGAAAATGTTATCACGGTGGGTTACATTCTAGGAGTAGTTATAATAACAATTAATTTTAAGAATAGTTAGAATAATTAGAAGAATAAGAACAAAAACATGCTTTTGGCAAGACATTTGACTTTCTGGTAAGTTAAGGTTGCGCCACAATATGCTTTTTAATAAAATTATTTAAAAATATGAAACCGTTTTTGAATTGAATAGTAGCTATTACAAAAATCCCTAATTTGTTGAGGTGTAGGTAGCGCGTATAGTATATATTATGTTATTGAACATAGAGAGCTAACAACCTACCATGGGAGGTTACCATACCAACATGTATAAAGCCTGAAATTGTTTGTAATATTACTATTAAATAGTTTTATGATAAATATTGACGCTAATTTGCTAAAAATGCAAATAGTCGTAGCTGCACACTGGTTTACTAACTGATTTATTAAACGCTTGATTTATTTCTCATTTTTATATTTTGTCACTTGAAAATCTATTTAATTTTTTCTGATTATCAATAATTTAATATATATATTTTTTTATAATATCATTAACGATTAAATATATGAACGTGACTATTATTTATTTATTTATTTTAATAAATACTTGATATCAGTAGTGACCTTATTTTTCAAAATATAATTAAAGAAAAAGTTTCAACTCACAACAGAAGGAATACAACTCATGGCAAAAAGATTTATTTACTTCAAATTGCAATATAAATCTATTCCAAATAAATTAAAACTTCGATATATTAAACAAAATAGAGCAAATGTAAAATCTGAATTGTATTATTGGTATCATGAAATGTAGGTACAAAAATAAAAGTGTACATGAAATTCATTTCCTGAACCAAAAAACATATTTTTGACAAATAATTCATATTTGGCAGTTTATAGTATTAGTATATATATAATGAGAAAGCATCTGAAGATTATATTTCCAATAATAATAAAACATTTTAATATAAAAGATTTAATTTATTACCAATATTAAAATTATATTATTTTATCTGAACTATATAAGGTACAAAATTGTACTAAATTCAATTTTATTATAAATTTACGTATTTTGGATATATATATATAATTTATGCAACAATTGAACTTTGGCAAAAATCAGACATTTTTGTTATGTTGAATCCATATAAATTATACTATGACTACAATTAGATCGGAAATGTAAAATTAGTGTTAGTTAAAACTTAAAATTATTATAATAAAAACTCTAACAAATTTTAACTTCGAAAAATTATTTGGTTTTAGGCTACGTTCGAATTTTATTTAGAAATAAAAAAATATATTTTTTGTTGCCTTAGCAACCATGAAAACATCTACTGACTTAGTGTCCATTTTTCATGCGTTAATTACTTTATCCTATTATCAATAAATTTGAAACTCTCGGAAATGTAATTAAAATTAATTAAACATCTAATTCAATCCAACTTAAAAATAGAAACAACAGGAACCTTTTTAGAATAAGAATCAATTGCGAAATCTTAGAAAAAAGTTGGTTATCATCGACGTACACGTCTTCTTTCTTAGTGAAATAAATTTTATCTTTAAGCAATTTAACATGCCTCAAAAAAATGATCTTTTTTATTCACCACCCTTCTAGGCATCGTCTGACGTATTCCCGATAGATTGATTCAATAGATGAATTTATTAATGTTGAAAATTGGAAATTTCAATTTTGCTCCATTTAGTATGGCAGCAAACCAGAAACATTTTGCAAAGATATTAGCTATAAATGAAATCGATCAGGGAAATGGATAGAAAAAGATGAAAGCAATGCATAACTTAGCGCTAATATTTATTTTTTTTACAAAGCCTATGATAGAAGCAAAGGCATTTAATATATTTCTATTTAAGTTATTTGTTGTACAAGTGAGATATCAATTTGTAGATATAGAAAATTACAAACTTTTAGAGTGTAACGCAAAAGATGTCCACGAGGTAATGTGTTCAGCGTGGGTGACAACATTGTATCATACAGGAGACAAGAGAGAATTGCAGTCATAATGAAAAAATGCTTTGAAAGAAGAGCTCATCACTTTATCATCAGTACTGAAGGATGGCTTTCGCTAAGGATGGTGGTCTCTCCTTGGGATCAACTCCTTTCCACATAGCGATCTCTATTTCAACCAATTCAAAATTGTAAATGTCGTCGTTATACAGATTGATGTCATCTTCCAAACTGACATCAATTGATCATTACTAGATGAGATCTCATCTACCATGATTGAATGCATTTCCGAGGATTTGACAGCTGCAATAATATCCGCCCTGATTACGTGGTTGCCGATGACTTCAATCATTTCATTTTGGCTTTGCATTCAGCTAACAACGTTTTTATTTGTTTCAGGACTAATACAGTTTACGCATATACAATTTTTTGTGTGTTGTGATAGGCGCCTATTTGCAGTTCCACGCCCATTTCTTAAGGGTATGAATTTATTTTTGAAATAGGCGCCTGGGGTAGATATTCTCCTGGATTAAATAAATATGTGTGTACGACATAAACTCAATAACGTTAATTACTGAATTATATTTATATTAAATAAATAATATTACATAAATTAAATGGGCGGAATTATTTGTCGCATATTTTCGCCCTTGAAACTTTTTAATCATTTAAAATTTAAAATTGGGTTAACGTTTCGTTTTCAATCTGGGTAAATTCCAATTGAAAGAATTTTATGGCATTTCAATATTTTTCAAAATTAAAATATGATGATTTGTATGAAAATTATTTTTGTGATGTTTAAAATTATTTATCTTTTATAATAAGTTTGTAAAAAAATTCATAAATTGTTTATGAATTTTGTTTTTATGGAAGCTTCAATTGGAGCTGTCACTAATCGAAAGTAATTAATATTTATTATAGTTAACTATTTTTTTCTGGAAGTAAAAGGTTATAGGTATCGGTTTTCGAAAGATAAGTTTTAACATTCGTAAACTATAATATTGAAAACAATCTATAAACACTGATTGATTGGCAGGTTAAACATAAATTATGGAACATCACAAGAATCAATTAAACATAAAGGTTCAATACAAATAATTTTTTGTGAACGCTTTTTATATCATTTCAATGATAAAATGATTAAAACATGTATGCAAATGTAAATTATAAAAATATTTTTCAATCTCGATATTTGCGGGGTGTAGAATGTAGACAAAAATAACTATTACTGAATTTCTGACTCTTTTGACGACACACTAAGAATTAATTACCGTTTTAAATGATGAAGGCTCTCTATATCAACTTTTAGGAATATTTCTTTTATTTTTAATTTAAAATTAATTCTGAAATTGTTTAAACACGGGAAATATTTGACAAGTTAAAATTATAAAATTTGTTTACTCATTTAACAGTTATATCCTGTTCTATTTTTGTATAAACGATTAATTAAAACAAGAAATACACTTCAAGTCTCACTTTCAATACCAATTTTCATATAATAAGGATTAATTTGCAGAAATAAATTATTCCATTTTCTTATTTGAATTATTTAAAGTGAATATTTTAGCATTTACGAATTATATGGATCTGTTCAAAACGTTATTTTCGATTTTTGATAAAACTATTAAATTTAAAAAACAATACTAAAATAGTTTTGTCGTTAATGCATGTAAACCTATATAGAATATCTACTTATATAAATTGATTTATATTTAGAATATATAAATTGGAAAGATTTGTCTCCTATTAGACTAATTTATTTACTATTATAGAATACAATTATGAGACCAAATGTTTTTTAGAAGTGATAAATCGGTTTATACATCATTCAGAGTAGAAGATCAACTTTTAAATAACCGTAAACATAAGCGTATAATTTGGTGGAGAATAAGGGCGATCCCTATCTAAAAATCTTCGATGTCTTTATAAATTTTCCGATAACATTATTTTAGAACAGCCCCACCCCCAGACTGTAAGATAATTTTGAAAGGATTTTGTTTGTGTAAAAAAGAAAAAGAATGTTCTGCAACGTAATAAATAAATAAATAAATAAATAAATAAATCCCGATATATTCTAACTGCTTTTCTCAAGGAAAAAAAGAAAACTAAAAATACAGATCAAGCGGTTAGTAACATAACCTGCGGCGAAGCAGTGCCGATTGCGCAAGCCATAATTACAAACTGACTTCAAACTAACATACGATGGCATGAAAGAGTAATTATAGTTTCGAACCATCAATCTTCTGGTCTAAATACGAGCATTATGATAAAGCTATACATCTAATAATACGGATAAAGCTAATTAAACTACAACTTTACAAAAGCTTAAATATTGTCGAAAATTATGCAATTTTTATTAGTAGATTGTGAACATTCTAAATTGTCAGTCCTAAATAAATTGTTTGTTTTCATAGCAATAAAAACTTTTCGCAATAGTATTTGTCATATATGAATTTTCTTCAAAATGTGTGTTTTAAACTATAATTCAAATTCACAAGAGAAAAATAAAATGAAATTAAGTAATTCTAGGAATATTTTTTGTTAAATTATTTAGAACATGGGGATATTATTCGTAAACTTTTAATTATATTATTTTTTTAGACTCTACATCTGTTATACATTTTTAGTTGTGACAGTGTAATATTAACCAGCTGTTAGTTTATGGTATTAATTAATTCTAAAATGATCTAGCATAAGGTACATTTTATATTTTTCAAAAGAACTCTAAAACCTCCCGTTAAAAACGTTGTTTACAGATATTTATTTAAATAAACTTCACGAACGTACTATCGAGATTCTATATATGGAGAATATATATTTAGAAAATTGATAATTAGTGGGGAAAATTCTGTAGATTAGTACCCTGAGTTTTCATCTGCAACTGTGTAAACCGTTTTTATTTAATTGAATGAAATCGATATATACTTTTGTGATTTTTACATACATAGAAAATTCTCATAATTGTTTGAGAAAAACTGAAGACAAAATCTAACAAATTATTTATTTGACTTAACTTCATTATGTTATAAAATTAATTTGGATTAATAAAATAAAAATTAGGAGTAACCGTTTTTAAATGGTGGTGCATGTGGGTTAATGTTTTAGTTATTGATGATATTTATTTTATAAGATATTAATGAAATAATATTTAATGTAATATTTGGGTAATTTTATTATCAAAAAATGTTTTCGTAGAATTATCAAAAAATTTTACTTCTGAATATAAAAAAATTATATTAGTAAATTGTCTTGAGATATTTTGGAAAGAAGATAAGTTTATTCAGTATATATCAACAAATATATCCCAATTAACAAACCAATTTTATTTTTGATTTTCAAATATTTTAATTCATTAAATATGAATATATTATAATAGAAATATATTTGGTATTATATATACCCATTTTTTGTAAAAATCGGATATATTTTTAGCAATTTCTCCTAATACAGAAGTAATCAGTTGATTGTGTTTATTTTTTATCAAATATCAGTTTCAAAAGATTTCGTTTTCTAAATTTAGTTTATGGCTATAGTTGATGAAGAGTTAATAAATTAATAATTTTAGAATTTTAATAAAGATGTATTTTTAAATATTTCAAACTATTAAATTAATTGAAAAAAACTCTAAAATATATCTTTTGAATTCTGGAAATACATTAAAGATTATTAGATTATTTTTTCAAATATTTCAAGCCAGACCGTGTTTAATTGAAATCTTCCTTTTTAAAGTTTATATTGAATGACATATTTTAATAATGCGATTTGCTGATAAAACTCTATATCTAATATATTTAAAAAAATATTTTTTTAACATTACTAAATTGAGAATTCATCTCAAATTATTTATCAGAGAATTACATTTACTTATTATTGGATGTTAAAAAATATTTTTTTAATAAAATGTTGTCTATAATATGTACATTTTTAGACAGTCTTTAAGATGAAGAAATTAGAAATTGATTCGCATATTCATGTTTCAATTTAAAGATTTGAATTCTTCCTCTTAAATATATTAAATATCTTCGTCTTAAATATATTGAATATAATGTTTTGAAAACCGAAATCTGAACCAATTTTTTATATTAAACTTTTTTTATAAACTATAACATATTTATTCATTTTATCCTGTTTTGAAGAAACTAAAATGATTCTTAAACATGCATTTTTTAACTTTTTATAATTTCTGTTTCGTAAATGATGGTTTAATTGCAATACAAAATCTTAGCTATAAAAGAGTAAAATACCGATATTACAGTTAATTGATTAATAAACTTTAAATGTCATGATTTTAGTTAAAATGAGTTTATTGACACAATTATTTATATTTTACACACAATCCTTGACTATAAAGCAATGTATCGAATAATTAAAAAATAAAATTCGATAAATAGCTTTTATACAATTAATTATTTCTGAAATATTGCTAGCTAAAATTAAAAGTATAGATCTTGTTAAATACTTTGAATAAACCATAGAGATATAATTATATGCACATTATATAGATATGCATATTATATTATTATTAGCCAAAATTGTAAAAAGTGTGTTAAGCTCATACCAGAAAAGAAAAAAAAAGTCAAAAATTGTGTTAGCTCTTAATTATAAAACTATTTTCTGATTTATGCAATCTACATTTTTTAATCATATTAATACTTATACGTAGTTAGCACAAATCAAAAAATAGTTTTGTATAAGAGCTAACACAATTTATGGTATATCATTTCTTTTGTGATATGAGCTAACACACTTTTTGCCATTTTGGTTGACACTTTTTTGTTGTATAGTTTTCAATGATTACGTTTGTAATGTTAAAAAATACTTTAAAATGATCGTTTTACGACCAATTTTAAATCAAAAGATAAATAAATTTACACTTTTATTTTTTTTATACAAATTCAGCCCATTTATAATGTACATTAAAAAAATTATCAAAATCGGTTGAAGTTTAGGAATAGTTATTGGGTCTGAAGAAGAAGAAATACGACAAATGGTGATTTTTGACACTCTATAACTAAAGATTAATAAAATATATCAATGTGAAATTTAAAATATAATAATTATGGAGCTTTGACGGCGCTATCCAACGCATATAAAATTATGTCGACACTTCTTACAATATTTTTTATGATGTCTATGTCAAAAATGCCTAGTTTGTGCTTATCCTATAATACCTACAGTGCGTAGGTTGCCATCAAGTTCTTAAACATAGAGCTAACAACCTCCCCACCGTAGGTTTAAATACAATACATTATATGATAGGTAAAATGTAAAGGTAGATAAATTTAGGTAAATTTAATCGAAATTTATGTTTTTATTTACCAAATAATATTTTGCTTCATAAAACAGTTGTTTCAGAAAAGTAATATGAATGGATACACATCCTTCAATTAATGTTAAAATATTAAAATGAATTTGTCTACATTATTTATTCTTCACATTCATTATGTAAACATTCATTTAAATAATTTTATCTGTTTCGTGTACTGTATATAATAATACCGTTCATATTATGTTTCATAAAATGATCTAACAATTTCTACATAAAACAAAATTCATGAATTATATATGCACCATTTTATATTGAATAATAACAATGCATTTTTTTATTAAACAGAATGTATTAATGTGCTACTTAAAAAATGTTTTAAACAAATTTTATAAAAAGGATTCCATCCGAATAGATATTATTATAAATTAGTTATAGAAACTCCTATGGCTTTATTACAAAACAATTACTATATTTTTGGATATCATAATGACATATATTAATCTTTTCTGAAAAACAGCACGTTTTGATTACGACGCGACGTTGACCTTTGCAGATCCCCCTCGCATAATCATTTTTCTGTCAAAATCATTATTCATGAGTAGGGAAATCATCCCAAAATTAAACGAGCTCATTATTCTGAACCTTATATAATATCGTTCAGTGCCATATCCTGTTTTGCTATCAGTATAGAAAGTGAATTAATTTATAAAGATAACGAAATGTCCCACGAGATTTGTTCCGATTGAAGGAAATTAAAGACAGCTGAACGAAATTTGGGGATAAAATTAGTGGAGACAAAAATGTTGCAAATAAATTTCTATATATTTATTATTATTAATGTAACAATGATAAAATAAATTTGCTATGTAATTATTAATTATAATTTGGAATAATATATAACAATTTGTTTTACTGATATAAAAACATAATTAAAATAATATATAAATATACAATCATTTAATTTGGTATATAATAAAAAGGAATTTAATGTAAATTGTAAATGGAAAATAATCCTTAAATGCCTTGCAATAAATGTTAAACAATCAATAATAAAATGCAACAATTTTTTATAAAGTTTACGAAACGTTTTACAATTCTATGCAACAACCGCTAAAAGCAGGTTTCAGGTCGGGTTTTTCGCCCGAGGTTGAAAAACCACCCAGTCGAGTTCTTTTTGAGTTCTGTAACGGTTATAATTTTCCTTTTTACAGTGTCAAACTCAAAACTTCAAGTTTTTTATTGTATAAATGCCCCACCCTAAAACAAAATTATATTAAATGTACCTGGACCCGATAAATGTAATCTAACTGTGGACATTTATACATGGACAATAAATGCTGTCAAACTTTTAAAAAAAGAGGAAATTTTTAACACTGGAGATTTCTAACAAGGATGAATACTCCTCAATAAATCAAGTGGACGCTGGAGATCTGCATAATTCTCTTAAAGTTAAAAACAATCAAACAGATTAATCATAATTTAACAACTGTTGGTCCTTTCCTTTGAGTATGTCAGTGAAATTACTTGGGCTGATCGGCAATTGGTATTTAATATAGATTTATGTAAATTTTCAGCGAAGCCATCCCAAGATAGAATGAGATATATCGGATCTGATATTCTGCAGTGAAACTCGAGATATTTATTACAGAAGTGATTTGAAACCATTTCAGAATCAATAAATTATTGTATGTATTTCTTTAGAATAAACTTAAAAATAAATTTATTATGAATAAATTGTAATAAACCAAGCATATATATAAAATTAAATGAGTGAATGGAGCATCAATCACAAAATAGTGACTGTAGGAAGAATTCGAGGTAGTTTATTATGAGATATTGAATTACTTTTAAATAGTTTATAATTAGTTCCACAAGTGAAATAAATTGTGCAATACGATCGTACGATTGTACTGTTTTCATACACATTAATGCTAATATTACACTTTTCTGTTTAATTAAATATTTGGTAAAATTATAATAAAATACATTGATTTAAATAGATATAGTTTACGTAATACGAAAATAATTATTTACGATAACAATGGTTTTATTTACCACATCTTTCAATAAATTAGATATAAAACAAATTCTTTTCATGACCATTTTTGTTTTTGGAAAGAATATTGCAAACATTATGTGAACTTACATTTAAATATAAATTGTTTTCAATTTTTTCTTGAATATGAAACACCGGCTTAATGCTATATTAGAACCGATTAAGCATTAGATAAGTATGGATAATCAAATAATAATCCTAAATATGGTTTAAACATGTCATTTATAGAAACGGACTATATTATTGGAGGCAGGTATAAGAATAAAATTACACTGTTTGTGAAAGATTAATGCGAAAGCGCTGTCTGCAAAGTAAAACTTTTTTGAAACAACCATTTATAAACTCATCCTTATCTGAGGGTATTTAAATATAAATTTAATTAAATAAATGCAATTTTTATTATTTATTGTCCTGAAAAAGGTTAGAGAAGAATTTATTTGATGCGAAAATTTTTGTTGTTGTCATTATTGTTTACAATTATAATTTTACACATTTTATTTATTATGAAGTGTTACCAAACACAATAATAAAAGCATTATATTTAATATACATTCGGTGGGCAAAATTACACGAAAAGAATATTTAAAATATCGATTGTTAAAAATACTCATTCATCTCTTGATGTAGAAATTAAAATATTTTTTTATGATCGAGACATATAATTTAGGACTTGAAACACGTTTAATCAAATATTTTGAAATGTATACCTATATTGGAAAATATTTATTGAAAATATCTATGAATATTTTATTTAAAATAAAATGTTCGTTTTCAACACAAATTAATTATTCCGATATATCAATTTAGAAAGGAATTTTAGATAATTAAAACAAATCATTGTGCTTTCTGGTAAAAGCAAAATAATATTTGTATTTGTAATCGTATAAGAGTACAAAATAAATAATATATGATTATATCCTGTTCATCAATATCAGTTACTTCAAAATATCATTCAAAATATTTTCGGAATTGATTCTAAAGTAAAATATTCGTCATCTGATTGAGTTGAGTAAGTATGTTCTGTCTCAAAGTTAAACCTCTCCATATCAATTAAATTTACCCTGTATTTGGATCATTTGCAATATCAGAAGACAGAAATAAAAAGTTTTATCATGACGGTAAAAAATCCTTTTGCCATTGTGCTTGAATTACTGACAGATTGCTTTTTGTCCCAAGTTAGCAATCTTGTAATTATAATTAGTACTTTTATACTTTTATAGTTATAATTAGTAAAAATTACTTGAATACTTTTAATAATTGCAATACAATTATTTATAATTCTTGTTGTTTCCCTTATTTTTAATTTGAGAGGATGGATATGTGAGATTGATTGTTAAGATATATCACGAATTGGTGTAGTTATAGATATCGATAAGTTATTGAGAAGAATTATCCAAAAATATCTATAGATTGTTGGAGTAGTTTCTGTAAAGGATTTTGTAAAGGTTAATATTTTCGAATTTGATTGTGTAAAGGTTAATATTTTCAAATTCGAAAATATTAACCTTTACAAATCCTCTACAAAAACTACTCCAACAATCCATAGAGTGCCTGATCTTCTGAGGCCGTTCTTATATTCCACTTTTTTCAATATCTATTCAACATAAATGCCGACAACACAAATACAATCTCATCCGTTTTCAAAGACACGAAAAAAGAGAATTTTCTTTCTAAACACAATAAATTGATCAAAATTGATCAAATGATCCGACGACACTGGGTGAAGTTTAACTACTCGAAGCTCAAAGGTTTAACCATTACAAGAACACAGCCTTTCAACTCTCTTACCCTAGCAAACTTGTGAAATTTTTAAAAATCCTGAGATGTTTTCTAACAATATAAACTTACTTGGAATGATCACATAGACTACATTTGTAAAATAGTACATTTAAAATACTTTAAGCTCAGTGTATTCCATAACAAACATTATCCAACGATGAATAATTCATTTTTATACTCAACTTGTATCCTACCAGTTCTCAAACTGAATTGTTTCGTCTCGACTAGTCTGAACAGAAACGGTTAAAGAAAATACATTTTATTCATCGTCGAGCCAGTAAAACCATATATGTTTATAACATCTGCAACTCAAATACCTACCCAATCTCACTTCTAGACGCCTCAATATCAGTAGAAAACTTGTAACTAACAGTATCAAAAATTAAAAACATATACTTAAAAAATTAATTATTACAATTTTTTGACAAATAAACTAACCATTTTCAGCATACACCTAAAGGCGACAGAAAGATCTTACATTAAATTCAACAGAATTTAAAAAGTCCTTTTTTGTTTTACTTTTTTTCTCTTCTCTGTATTTGCTATATTCCAATCACTATTTTTGTATTCCTATTTTACTTTAAGCTGTACCGATTCCCGTACTGGCTTTATAGACTTTATTTTAAATGTAGGTACACTTATTATTATTATTAACTTAAAGTGAAAATGATTATTGCACTATAAGTCATGTATAAAGACCCACACACTGTACCACCTAAATACCTTTATGTACAAATTTACCTTATCCTAGATGCTTTTTAGAAGGGTGGTTTAAGATCAAATCAGATAATTTCATAAATCAGATGAATTTTCTACGATTTCTTTTGTACAGATTTACAATGTGTCACATATCTATTGAACGCACTATGTGTTGAAACAATAAGTATTTGTCAAAAATTAATTTTTGTCAGTGATATAAAAGAAAAGTCAATTTTTGTAAGTGAATTAAAATGTTCAGATTATTTATATCAGATCAGATCATGAACTCAATGATGCAACTTAATCACTTTCTATCGCAAGAGATCATTCCATTTTATATTTTACTATTATTTCAAAACTTAAGAGCTATATATTGCTTAATAAAATGATATTTATTTCAAAATACATTTGTCTAAGAACAAACATATTATTTTGCAAAATTTGTATATTAGCCAAAAATATTTATATAACCGATTCATGGTATCAAGCCTATTATCACTAAGTTATTAAATATATTATATTGTACTTCATTTGATTGAACTTATTGAATGCTTTTTAAACGCTTAGAATATGCGATTGCAGAAGCCACATTAAATTATATAAATAGAAGTCCGAGAGTGTAAACTTTTCTATTTAAATTTTATTGATTTTTTTGAAAATTACAATTTAAATTCTGAAAACGGAACTCTCTGAATTTAACCAAAATATCACATTTTTTGTTTATTTACTTTTACAAATGATTTATTCTTGAATAATAGAAAACAAAAACAATTAAAAATCACTTTAATTAGTTAGAACACATATTTTTGATAACGGACTTTCGTTTAATAATTTTAAAACGTGTTTCATTAACGATAGGCAAAGATTGGCAACGATAGGCAACGATTGGCAACGATTGGCATGGGTTGGCATGGATTGACATGGATTGGCAACAAACGCTTTGTGCTATAATAAAATCATATCAAATGTACCTGAAAACGAACAATAAGAATGATGTGTGTTGAAAACATTGTAATGAGCCTCTCGTTATCACAGTTATACCTATGAACATTATATGAAAAACAGTTAAATATACGAGGCTAACAATGCGGTTATTATAAAAATATGCACAAAATGGGATTTTAATTACCATGCAGGATTTCATAGTCAGATGTTATATAGATTTTGAAAACTATTTAGCCAGAACAAAGGCCGGGAATTGAAAAATGCATTACTATATATATATATACAATTAGTCCGGCAGGTAGCACCCTCCACATACAAGAAACGAGATACAACATTGACCACCCTATAATTGTGGATAATGGTGTCAAACATTTCGAAATGGACGTCCGCCGGGGTTGGAAGGGTTGGTTTGGACCACAGAGCTTTTTTTGTTTTCCCATATATTTAACGAATAGAAATAATTATACAATGGAAGGTTACTTTACAAGAAAATGTCTATATTTCTTATAAAATAAAAGGTTTAATTAGGTTTTAAATTTTTTTGCTGTATATGATTATGAACATATAACTAATTTCTTTATATTAAAACAAAACAAAACAAAACATAAACTCATATCTCATTATTTTATTTCCGGATACTATTGAATATTGGTATTTGACCCACTTTTAGCGAAATTCACACAAAATTGAGTCTAATACCAATATTAAAAATTATGGAAATAAAATAATAAGATATATGAGTTTATGTTTTGTTTTAATATAAATAAATCAATTATATGTTCATAATCATATACAGCAAAACTTTGTAAAACCTAATTAAACCTTCAATTTTATAAGAAATAGGCATTTTCTTGTAAAGTAACCTTCCATTGTATAAATACTCTCATTCTTTAATATGGGAAAACAAAAAAGCTCTGTGGTCCAAACCAAACCTTGCAACCCCGGCAGACGCCCATTTCAGAATGTTTGACACCATTTTCTACAATTATAAGGTTGTCAATGTTGATATCTCATTCCTTGTATGTGGAGGGTGCTAGCTGCCGTACTATTATGTATTGATTAAATTAACACATCAATTTGCTAGAGCTCTAGATTGATTCATACTCATATAATCGTTTTGTTAGTATTCAGTCTATGTTATAAGTACGCTAAGCTTTAAGAAATTGTAATTTATTATTTTATTTCAATTCAGTCAAATAAATTCCAAAATGTAATTACCGTTAAAGAAAAAATAACAATAGACCATAGATATTTAATATTTATATTTTAAAGTTTAATCTCTCCATGATTGAATTAAATAGTTGAAACTGTAAAACGTCCACTTTTTTAAAAAAAATAATTTTATATATTCTGGCGTAACCCCCCCCCCCGTTTATTTATTTAGTGTCAAAAATAAGCAATCCTCGTTTATTTATTTATTAAAACTTTTTAATCAATTTACTTACATTGATTAAGCATTTATTATTTACTAATTATTGTTTATTGTTTATTGAAATAATTATATCTTGCTAATAATGAGCTACTTTTTCAATTTAATAATTTTTTCATCCTTTACTTAATCATATAATTTTTCATAATTTAGAAATAATTTTCTAACATATCAATGAAAAGAATAAGTAAACATCCAAATCCCCCCCTCCCCTTCCCCCAGTTTACTACAATCAACAGATTATTTTAAAGAAATTAATGAACTCCCCCCATCGATTATTTAATTTTAAGAAATTGATTAACCCCCGTTTATTATAAACTTCCCGATTTTTTAAATTTTTTAAATTGATGGATCGCCCCCGATTATTACAACCCCCCGCTTATTTGGCACGCCAGAGTACGTAAGTTTCTGCATTGAGTAAACGTCAATATTAAAAAATTAAAATCAATTTGATTCTTTGAAATTATAAGGTTCATTTATTAAACATATAAAAATAATATTTCCTCAATTTATTTATTTATTAACCCTTTTTTTGGTATTTAATTAGAAAATTATAATTTTAGTTAATTATACACTTATCGAACTTTTATAATTTTAACATAATAGATATATGCAATTATGTATTTTTAGTTAGTTATTTAAGTTATTCATCTCTAATAAATCATAAAGCAAATTTACTAAGCATCATAAAGTTACTTAAAATATGAATAGGTACACCTGGCATCTATTGTATGATAGAAGATAAACGACTAAACAGAATATTTTAGATGTGACTTTAAACTAGGTCAAGGCTATATGATTAATTAGGAATTATGCATTAAAGAAAACTGCAAAAATATATAATTTTCAGTCAAACAGATTATATAAATAAATAGTATCTGTTTAGCAGTTAGGTATTAATATAATTGATATTAAAGATGGTTAAAATTGTTAAAAGAATTTATATGAAACTGTTGTATTGAATAGAAATTTTATTCTAAGAAGTGTCTTTTATATGAAAACTGATATTTCCTATAAAATAACAAGGACACATTTGAATTTCATTATCTATAATCTATTAAGCATTTGTAAGTAAATGACCACCACTAAAACACTACACGAACCATTAACAGACCTCATTGTCATTGTAAATTACATATTCGAGTACTTAGTCAGAACAATTTTTGACACAAAGGAAAAAAATTATTTAACAAATCTTCCTCCAATTATTTAACAAATCTTCCTCCAAATATTCCTCCAAATCTTCATAAAAATAAGCATGTTGATTACTCCAGAGCTTAGATTGAGCTTAGAAAATTCATTGAGTCGATTGTCAAAATATGGAACATTTTTAATCAGGGTAAAAGTACAATTTGGTGTAGGGAATAATTATGACATAAAATATAATAGAGAATGCCAAAATCTGTTATAGAAAAGGTAAAATATAAAGAATGCTCAGAATGATGCGAACAATTGCTGATTCTACTATCTAAAGTTTTCATATACCACGCGAAACACAAAAATGATGTGATTATTAAAAAAATAATATTCTAAATTGAATAAGTAGGTACAAGAGAAATGAGCTTTTAGAGGAAGACACCAGTTCCAGCGTGTTATTATAAAAAGGTAGAAGATAGCTAAATGTATTTAAAGTTTATTTAGCACATTTTCCGTTGCTCTTATTTAGGAAAGGAATCAAGTATTTATGAAAAAAATTATTCTGAATTGTCAGATGCAATCTGGTAAGCATCACATTATTTATAAAATATAATAGTTTTTTGCACGACTTAAAAATTTACAAAAATGCTGAAATACACGAGATTTATATATTTATAGATGTATCTTTGTTTTTCGAAAATCCATTTACTTCTATTTATAATATATAAATAAAATTTAGGATGAGATTCAATTCTGGTCCCTCTCTAAATCTTCACTTTTTTTGCAATTATTTTATTTTTATTACATTTTAAGGTAGGATAAAATGAAGAAAATATAAATATTAAAACATTTTATAGCCTTTTTATTATACTATTTATTTTAAGACTTTCATCCAGTAATTCTAGAGAAATCCAATAGCAAAACTATAAATTGGTTTCTTTTATGGCTTCAGACCACGTTTGAATAATTCACATTTTCTATAATAGTATAATTATCCAATTTAACAAACTATTTGAAGGACAAATTTATGTTGAACTTATAAATCACAGTGCTAAATGTATTAAATGGATACCTTGAAACATCATCTGATTTTACTTAAGGAAAAGTATTTTAATTAAAGCAATTCTAATTTATAATTAGATCCCAGTTTTTTTTGCTGAAATCCAAAATGGAACGGTATGACAGTAATTTCCTTACATATAAATTATAACATTTAAAAATAAATATATGAATATTATTCAAGTTTTATGAAAATTTTACACAGATTAAGGAATTGAAGTTAATTCTATTAAATCCCCTTCACTGCTTTTATGTGATTTTGTAATTAACAGAACAAACAGATTACCTATTTATTTATTGATCTAATGGAGCACAGATGAAACGTATGTAGATGTGATATTTCAATAATCAGAAGAATGAAATATTGTTAAATTGGGGATAACTAAGGATATTTTTTTCTATTAAATAATTAGTGTGTTGCCGTTTAATATAGAGTAACTAATGTTCTTCAAATATTGAATTAAGAGTATCATTAGTTTTAGCGGAGACGTCAGTATAATAATCCGTTTTCGGAATCACATTTGACAGTAAGAGATTAATCATAAAAATATTATTCCAATAAATTGAAATTAAAGAATATATTTCAATCGTGATATTAATTAAGAATATAGATTTTAGTAATAGTGGTTTTTAAAGATAATAAAATAATATAATCGTTTTAAAAGATACATATTTAAACCAATGTTTTAAAAGATTATGATTTTTTTATCGTAAAAAAATTATATTTAGTGTTCAGTTGCTTTTTGACAATATATCCTGAAGGAAGACATCTTATATAATAAATAAAAATATATAAACATTGATTCATAAAATAATACAATAGTCATATAATACATAAACTAGGATAAAAAGGAAATGATACATCTTACCTATTTATTTAAAAAAAAATAAAAGCAGGCGTACAAAATCGTAGAGACAAAAGAAAAATAATTAAAAGATAATCAAGATTTTCAGTCGAAAGTATTTGTGAAAGCATTTTAATCGATGCATACGAAAACACAGTTGATATCTTATTTAAAAAAAATATTTTCAGTTAGGCCAAAACTAGAAATTTCATTTTTTTCCTAATATAATCTTTTTGAATCTTTATTATATGTAAATGTTTAGGTATTTTTATTGACTAACATATAAAGCACATTTTTCAGATTATTAAAATATGTTTAAATTTGCAGAAAAATTTAGAACCAATAATTAATGATTATAGGTTTATCGTGTTACCCAAGCCATTGGTTACATATTTCGGAAGTGGAAATTCCATAGTGTATTAAAATAATATTTAAAAAAATTTTATAATACGAACTTTTTATGAAATTTATATAATTACACAAAAGTTCGAATAAGATCGAAAACATATCAATTTAGAGCCTTTTCAAAGATTTAGGAATACTAGACTCATCTAAGAATTTTATTATACACAAAGTAAAATAATATTTATTTATTATAGAATGTAAACCAGTTACAAATATTTGGAATATTCGAATTAATATGGATATAAAATGGATATAATATGAAAAATTTAACAATAAATTAGCTAAAATAATAACATAGAAGATCGGCCAACATGATACTTGTATTTAAAAATGCATTCTTTTTTTAAAAATGTTATCGCATGTTAATCGCAAGCTATTATGGCTCAAAAAAATATATTAGAACTATAAAGATATGTTTAGATAATAAAAAAAATATTAAAATCTTCTGCCACTCCCTTGCTTATTGTTATAAGTTGCACAATATTTGAGGGATGCTAGAGTTACAAAAAATTTACTGTAGCATTGGTTCATAAAAATAAAAATATTATAAAATGTTTGTAAAATACTATGTACCCATACTTCGAATAATGGTAAAACAAAATTGTTTCAATAATTAAAAAACTTAACATAGTAATTACATTAAGGTACTATAGCGTTACTTTTATACGTGACGTGCTAGACAAAAATGTTTTCCCCTTTAATTATTACATTTCTTGGTTTCGGCTTTTTCATAGATTTTAATAGTATTCTATTAATACCGCTAAATCACAGAGATATAAATAAATAAATAAAATTTATATTGAATATATAATATTATATTTCTATGCACTATACCATGACATTTACTAGCAACGTGTGACTATAATTTCTATATTATGTTTACATATATATATATATATATATAGATGTAGGCTTTACTTGCAAGGACAAAATATAAATTGTAATATGTAAAAACTTACCCAGTGATATAATATAGCTTGAATAGGAAAATTCAGTGAAAATCTTATTTTATAAACTAATTATAAAAATTGATAAGTCATTTAATCAATATTTTGTTACAGTGAAAGTAATTTTGATGATTTTTCGATATAAATATAAAAAAATACTGACTAAAACTAATGCGTGTGTTTCAACAAAAGCAAACTTTTCAGAAATTGGAAAAATAATTATAAATAAATTGTGATTTTCTTATCGACATTATGCATTTGAGACCGAATAAGTGCAAAAAAAAAGACCAACAAATAGCAAAATGAACATAATTTATAAGATAGGTAGGTAAAATCTTAATTAAGTCGCCCAGTCTATGTGACTACTTTCGAATTTTACACTTTTGTATTTTTTAAATGTACAAATTTTGTTTATATTACATTTAAATCCCAAATTATTTCAAAATTTAGAGAATAATCACAGCATAAAATATGGTTTTACGATTCCAGTGAAATTGTAAAAATCGGACGTACCCGTAGTTATTAACTGTTTCTATTATTTTTATGTTTTTAATACACTTAATGGGGCCTAAAATACTCAAGTAGCAGGTAACATTTTTTAAAGTAAAGTTCTCTGAAGCCTGCATTATTGAATTTATCGTTTTTCTGTCAATTACAAACTTTTTTTTTTGTGAGAGGCCTTCGTGTACTTTGCCGTTCTATGTATTAATAAAATAATTAATTAATTATCCATACTACAATTGTGAGTCTAACTAGTATAATTAATTATGAGTGATATATTACCTGCCATTTGATAGTACAACTCGAAATACGCTGATGTTATTCTCTTTACAGTTTGACAATATATGTAAAAATATGTCATTAAAAATATTTTGTTTTCTGCAAAACAAGAAATAAATCATTGTATAGGTTTATAAATAAAATCAATTCTAAAACATACTCATTTAAATACAACTGCGGTCATGAATCCTCTAGTGGGGAAATAATGAGTTTTATCCATTATAGCAACAGCTAAACATAAATATACTGGTAATTGACTATATTTCTCGATAAAAACAACAACCGAGCAAGCCGGTACAAAGAATTTTTAAAGTTTACCAAATTCTGCAAAATCTGGTAAATTCAGAAAAACCTAATTTGCTATCCTAACTAGTCTATCCAAGTATAATATAGTATAGTATAGTATAGTATAGTATAGTATAGTATAGTATAGTATAGTATAGTATAGTATAGTATAG
>JAUZNC010017894.1:13616-26290 GCA_034780395.1 Vannuccia rotundouncinata | reverse complement strand
AATCAACTCTGATGACAGTGACATAGAATAATTCAGAATAATTACCCATGGATATTGTATCAAGTGTGGTTTATATTCCTATATACAATAAACTAGTCTATATAATATTATATTCTCATAAACGTTGATAAAAAATAAACAAATGATTAACAAAAAATGAAATATGTTATTTAATTGAGTTTAATATCAGTACATTTCCTTAATAAATCATCTCCTTATTAAAATTTTGTTAATTGTTTTCCCATATAATAATTTTTTATATGTATATATGATTTAAACTGCTATTAGACAACAAGCAAAATATTTTTATTCTAGCAAAATTAGAAAACACGACGAAAGATTTTGACGCTTGACGGAAATATATTAAAATAGAATACCTTAAATGAATGATTAATTGAATAATTATATTTTTAAAATCAGTGCATCCATTTGTATTTATAGCTATTATATTTCGCTCAAATTTTATATCTATATTTTCAATAACATTATACGTTAAATGAATATTTAGTATATATTATATTGTTGCGTTATTAATTAATTCGTTTAGATACAACAAAGTAGAATCTATAAAAACTTTATTATCCTTTACTACTTTGTATAGATTTTATGTATCTATATAGATTGCAAGTAAATGGACAATAATTATGATAAGCCAAATGGATAACCAAACTGTGTAATAAACAATATTTGTTAATCAGAGCAAGTATAACACTAAAATGATTTCGATAGTTATTAGTTACCAAGAATAATTGTTCGAAAATATAGTTTATCTAAATCTCTAAACCTTTTTTATTAATTAACAAAGTCTTAATTTAAATCTAATACAATAATTTGCTAGAAATAATATATTTTAAATTAATTTTTCACAGAAGACCAATCAATAAACCTTCTGTGTCTATTACAGATATCACATACTTTACCAATTTTATAGTTTATTACTGAATAACCGGGTGTCTATGTATACTTCATGAATTGTATGTGTGCTAGCGTACTCCTTCATTTGGTTTACACTCGCCTGTGTGTGTGTGCAGGCTAGTAGTTCATTTAGAAATTTTGCTAAAAATATCTAAGTAAGAAAGAAAAGTTTAACATATTTTTATAATTATCTATACTTTGTTCTTTAATCAGTTGTTTAGAATGGAATAACTTTTGATAATACATGGTTATATTTTGAGAGTTTAAATTTCGTTTTCAATCAATGTTCTGTGATCCTCATTACGTTTTGTTTCAGGCGTTAACTTTCATCGTTATCTCTGGAACTAGTTCGGCATCAGTGGTGCTTTCTGTGCGTCTTAACAGCTACCTGTTTGACGGAACACGTCAGGAAAATGACACTTATAACTGCCGCTCAGATACATGTACTCAATTCTTTACAATTTGTGTTTCAAACAACGGGTAAGTAGACTGACTCATATACCCCTAGAAATAGTGCACACACTTAGCGCTAACATTCCTAAACAAATAGAATTAGTGGGAATGTTCTATTCAGAATATTACAAGCTTTTTATAGTCAATATGTCTGAGAAATCGGCGTAAAATGACACAATGCAGGAAAATAAACGAACATAAATCAATTTTATCGATTTAAAATATTTCAATGTTTGCACATTCCAAGCTGTATATAATATACTGACTAGAATTTTCAATAAAGAATGTTTTCTTAAAATTAAGTCAAGCAATTGTTACGTAAATATTTAATTGAAGAAATTTCCAACTGTTGTAAAATTTATTAACGATTATGTCTATCCTATACACTGCTTCATAAGTATACTCTTAACTATTATATCATCAGCCAAAATGACAAAACAATATCACAGTTTGTTGAATACATTGTCTTGATATCATGCTATTTTATTTATTGTCTATAGGACATAGTGCTACAATCTTTTATTATTAATATAGACGTACTATTTAAACTGGTTAGAAAAAGAGGACGAGTTATTTCTAATATGTCGTGTTACATAAACTATGTTGTGTTTGTCATGACTTTATAAGAAGTGAAATAAGTCCTGGTTGAATTCAAACAGAAAATTTGCTTAGGCTATAATGCGATAAAAATTTATTTTTCAAAAAGTGAAATAGAATTGATATGGTATTTATAATTATGTGGTTGCTATGCGAAAATTGAGAATCTTTCCAACGATTTTTACTCAGAAATAATATGTTTATCATCTTAAGAACATCCTACATCAAAATCGTTTACAGTTTATTGTGGTTGTTTTCGGTCTGAAGAAAAATAAAAAACATGCGTTCAGAAACTACAAAAAAGTCATTTCTGAACATCTATAGTATTCTATAATTTAGCTAAGAGAATAAAATTTGACTTTTTGATTAATTTAATTCTGCGCAACGTCTTAAGATGGGATTATCTCTAAATTTCAAAAAGTTGTATGCATAAATAGCATAAAAAAGGATTTCTTATAGTATATCGAATTTTAAATTTAATTATGTATGTAAAACAGCTTGAACGGTAAGCTTCTGGTAAATACGGTCAAGTGAAACAAGTGATTACTAGTTGGGCATTTAATTAGAGCTGTCTATAGCTATAGTGCGTGCGAGCGTGCTGTTGTTTCTTTTAAAATCATATGTAACTGATTGTATTCATCCATGTAGTTCGGATATTGGAGTAGAGCCAATTAGCCAAATGTTTCAATTAGGTTAGAAATATTTATGACAAGGTTAGACACAAACCATAATTATCGATTTTTTTAACAATTTTCATAATTACCGACATTCAATTTGAAAATTTTGATCGATATACAGCAAAAAATATTCGATTATTCTATGAATGATTTTCATCTGTTGTTTTCATCTGTCATTTATTGTTAAATAACAAAATAGTTTTTATTGTCTAACGACTCGAAGTGGACAAATCTTGTTTTTGTATGAAATATTGTTTACTAATTTTAATTAAAGTTGTTTTGCACACTAACAGTACTGTCTAATTTGTAAATGTGACTTTTCCTGAGCTAAAATTAGATAATATTAAATTCTGTTTCGAACTTATTTATACAAATGGTCAAACGATCAACGAAATTATCAAATCTATCCGCATCAAATATTTTGTTTATGTTTCAATTTTACAATTCGGCATTAGATTTTGATTGCACTGTGTATGTGTTATTGTTTTAGTTATTATAATTAAACGCTCGTAAAATAATTTAAACATTAATTTAATAAATCTCAAGTGGAAAGTTTATCAAAGTTTTTAATGTTGCAATTAAAGCTTTTAAATAAAGCTCTACTATATAATATAAGAATTTATAGATTTTAAAATAAATATTCATGATATATATTTATATTATAATACTGTGTTATAATATGTGAGAAAATGAAAGCATAGGGTTATAATATTTAGAGAAAACAGTAGGTATAACTGAATAAACTTCATACAAAATATTTGTGAGACTTTCTTTGTCGTTTTTGAATCACATATTTGTGATTATATAATTTTCTGAGTATAATTAACTAATGAAATATTTTCTACTCTATATAGAACCTTTCTCTACAAAATCAAGTTTTAATATAAAATGTTATTATAAAAATGTTTAAATTTTATAAAATATTCCGTAACTATTTTTAAAAATCTTCATTACGTTTTTATAGACATATATTCTAATCAAAGAATATTAATAATCTAAAATTACTTCATACAAACTTTCCTCTATATTATAATATCTGTATATATATCTATTTAATGCATAAAAATTGTAACAACAAATATTCTTATTCTCTGGCGGTTACTAGATTTTATATTTAGATTGATTATATTATGTGGTCGGCTTTTATTATGTCAATGGAAATAAAAGGGTTCTAAAATATGTCATTGCGGGATGGCCAACGACAATGCACGTATTGTATTGATGTTATCAAAATTCTCACAACGATTGTATTCAATCCAACATTTTTTTAATAGAAAATTTATTCAAGGGCATTCTACATTGTGTACGCTTTATAATTGAAGTATTAATCTTGATTTCACAATTAAACATCATATATCGATTCGTTCATAATGATATGAATATGAAAATTTTCAATAAAACTCATTAAATAATTAATGAATCAATGTATAGGGGTTGCAAAAATCCTTTTTTATAGTGTTGTAATATATTTTTAACAATAATCTTATTATGTACCTTGCACCTAAGCGTTTGATATCAAAAACAATACTGCGCTGTAGAGTATATATAAACAGTCAATATTGTGCTCACTGTTCGCACCTTACTATAATATAACATAGATATGTAATTTGACTTGTTGGGGGTTCTTTTTGGGACACCCGGTATATACCTTCTATAAACATAGTCACCACTGGTTTCAACAATCCAGCAAACTCTTTGAGTTGTCTCTCTGTCACAGAGTTGAAGAAATCATTAATGCTATTGCAGACATCCGCAGCGCTTACAAAATCTACCTTTTCTACAAAATCGAACTAAATTTGCGACGTGGTGTCTGGAGTTGTCATGGTGAATTTTTATTCCCCTCTTGGCATTTGGATTTCATATTTTGCCGGACCATGTTTTCTAAAAATATTGAATTTAGTTGAAATAATTTATAGTTTTTTTTAAATTGTGTTTATACGTTATTATATTACTGACTAATAAAAAACTATTTTTGCAACCCCTTACATTTAACATTTAAAATAAAATAAATATGTTCTACCATGACGTTATAGTTCATAATTTCATATAAACCCGCTTTGAAGTATGCATTTAAAATGTTTGCTTTAACAGAATGTGTCTTTGAATATGTCCTAGATGCCATCATAATTATAGCACATACTTTAAAATATAATTAGGACTGCAGATATATAATTCATTCCTTAGATTGATGCATGCGTCTATATAATACACACTCTTTTTCTGATCCTAGACAAACTGTACGGCAATTTTAGTTGGAAATATTATATATATATACATAGTTATGTAGTTACTATCGTCTGCTGTGATCTATACAACTGTCCTAACCATGGATACCCCTGGCCTTTAGTGTTATAGTTTGTGTCAATGATTCTAACCTATAATATGTCTATTTTGGTGTAGAACTTTTTAAATTAGGATACCATTAATTAAACTAATTTAAAAATAGTATTGCATATACGAATATAGAATGATAGAAATAGTAATATATCACTCGACAGCTAGTTGCATTAATGAAAACGGGGTGTATATTATTATATGTGAATGATAAACTTTTTATAACTTGTTGATAAACATCTATTTTATAAGAATGTATTTAAACATATAAACTCTACTTTACTGCAGCCAACACGACAAATAGTATTTTCATTTTCATTTTAAAATTTGTTTTTGCTTTTATTGTTACATGAACTAGACAATTATTGTCAGATTCTTACAGAAGACCTAATAGAGTTTATCATTTTTAAAACAAAAAACTACAACACCAAATTTTTTGTATATAATTTTATTTTACTGTCTATAAATAGATGTCTTTAATAGATAATAAATATACTTAATTTTATGTAGTAATTCAATAACTAATTCCCTTTTACACAGGTCCGGTTGCTTCAGTAAAAATTACACCTTTGGTGGCTACAATGTATCCAAGTCCGTCCAATTTACCGACACCTTGTTTGGAGAAAGACCCAACCCAATTGAGTTCTCTTTGACCAGATGGATGGTAAGTGCACTCTCTATAATATAATAACTAAACATCTAGAAAAATGGATATATTTAATTCATCATCGCGTTGTTTTATTTTTCTTAATTCCGAAGTTGGAAGAGAAAAGTTTTAGCATAAAAATGTTGAAATGAGTCATCCACACTGTCAGAATGCTTGTTATGCACAGAGCCAACTTGCATAAAATACTATAGGAATCTATCTCCTCTCTCTGCTAAGACAAAACACATGAATTGCTCTATTGAATGACTCAGTATATATGGGAATCCTTCAGACGAATATATTGAGGTTGTCTGTTTATGTTTTAATAATATATATTTAGTCTGCTTACTTAGCTAGATTCATTACTATGACCTAAGCTGGGATGTGAATGATTCATGTTGGTGTTTGTTTATAGGTGTAGCCCAACTTTCTTGTTACGCAGTTTAGACGTGCACTGACTGCATTTGGAGTAACAACCTGATGTCCACTGTATAATACATGATTATGTGCATTATAAATATTATAATCTTAGGATCCGTTTATAGTGTTAAGTGTTCTGTGTCGTGTTGTGTTAGTTATATTGATAAATAAGTTCACACTGTTTATGACTAATTGAGAATATATTCCAAGACTGATTGTGCACTTATTTCAAAGGTTGTTTTGATGCGCATATTATATTAACATGTTTTGTGAAAAACAATTAAGGGGTTTCGTTTAGGCCATTTGACATTTACCGCGATCTATCGAAAAGAAAGTACTTCTATAATAAAAAATACATATTTCTTTTTATACAGGCAATTCAACGACATGTAAACACATTTATTTGGAACACTTGAAATACTAAGGAAAGTATGCAGTTTAGCATTATACAATATTACCGTGTATGGTGGATAGTCAGGGATATATCACAGAGTTTCATCTTCTTTGAACTGGGTTGCCGAGACGACAATTTCGCTCTTGAACGGCTGCTGGTATTTATTATATACTGATATCTATCGAGCCAAAATAGCAAACCACTAAGAAAGTCAGGCCATATATATATAATACATTTTGTAGAAAACGTTAGTAATAATATAAACTATATGTTAGTTAGTTGGGTTGCAGTATGAAACAGCATAGTGGTACAATTTGTATGCGATGAAAATTGATCCTGATGTGCAAGCCAATTATGTGAAACAGTTGTCTGCAGCATAGTACTGGAATATTTATTAGGTTTATTTAGTTCGGAAACTAGGAAGGAAAGACAATTTGATACATTTAAACGCTAAATAATACATTACATTTATGTTTTGTATAAAAAAATTGTCATTTTTTAAAAAAAATTTCAAAAAATATTTATGTTTAAATAAATTTAACATGAACACGAATTTTTACTTTACCATCGTCCTATGTTTATTTTCCATACGGTAATATTAAATAACAAACGAAATATTTATAAGAATATAAGTGTGCATTTTTTAATGTAATTTTGTTTTTTATATAATTTGATAGCATAAAGACAATTTCAATCAATATATTACCATTGACGTTTATTGATAATTTAAATATAACGCATGAATGGACATTTTTAATTAATCATATCTATTTCATAAAATCGATTTGTGTATTGAGTGATTTAATAGTGAACATAATATTTTTTTTTTAAATCTATGATCGTTTTCTTTCATTAATTGACATTTCACTCAAAAAATCGATACTACTTAATTTGTCAACAATATACTTAACATTTTGTAATAATCTTCATTTCTTTGCTATAAAACCTTTTTTCTGATTTGTTCTCTTCGTTAATGTAGTTGTTCATTTATAGACCTAAAGAACAATATATATCTCACTGCCTGTATACACTGCCATTAAATTAACACTGACAGCCTTGCATGCTTAGTGCAGAATAAATCCTTAGAACCTCAAATACTCCGTAGCTAAGCGATGCGCAGGATTTCAAAAATCTTATTTCCATTATACCTTTGGAGGACTCCTTTGCTTCAGGTTGTACCAATTAGGAGCAGCTCTGTCATCTAGTGTTTAAAGATATCTCCAATTTGTAAGTATAGGTAAGAGCGGGGGTATCAATAGCCATTTAGTGGTGGGATATAAGACTTGAGTCGGCGGGAATTCTTTTGAGAACATCCAGCTACTCCATCAACCAAACTTGAAAACTGATTGCGAAACGCCAACTCATTTATTTCCTTGTCTCTATCATAGATGCAGGTAACGTTAGCTAGCCTATAAGTTCTCGGTAAACCTAGGTCAATGGAAGTGAAAATGTCGTTAATCAGAATAAAGTATGTGTCGTTTTTATAACTTTCAAAACTCTTGTTTCTTCATATTCTTAATTGGGTAAATAGGTAGGTATATATATGTTTAGCTTTAAGATCTTTAAGCATATTAAATGAGTTTTATGTATTTTTTCGGATATTATTTGGAATTAATTTGTATTTACTTAGGTCAGTATAAATTAAAACACATTAGAAAATCAGAACTTATAATGACATAGATATCATAGACGCATTTATAAAATGTTTTTATAATGGCATCAATATGTTATTATATAATATAGAATATGTTTGATATATAATATAGAATATGTTTGATTATTGCAGTTTCTAAAATTTTAAAGTAGCATACAATACTGTAACCATAGTGATATTATTAACTTCTAATGAAATGTAACTCGTGTATTTCTAAATATTTTACTTAAAAGAAAGCATTGTATTCAATGTTATACGACGAATATATAAATACGGACTTGCAAGGGTTAATTAATAATTCTTATAGACGTGTAATAGTTTCATCAATTTCTTTCCCAGTGTGGGATAATCATAAATTGTTATTTTTCTCCATTTAATTTAAAGTTCGCAGCAAAATTGGTTTTTGTCCATTCTATGTATGTGAGATGTTTCAGTTTTGTCTTCATTAATTTTCTTCCAAATAATATAATCTAGTCAACGGACACTGAATCATGTCTCAAATCCACGCAATGGGCTTCCTATGTGATCTGCTCAGCTGGATAAAATCAGGCTATACTTATATCCTGAGTTCCAGTAATTATTGCATTATAAGGCATCATTAATTTCCACAGACATGACTATAGGGTGGAGATTTACTCTTAATAAAACCGTTCTACCTTATACCAGACGGAGCCTATAAGTGATGAAAAGGGAATTTCTAATGATCAATATAAATATTGTTTCGGACTAATAATTGTAAATATAATCTAATTGTGCTATATATTTAGTTCCCCAATGCTTTTGGTTGCCATGTGAGCGAAAAATGATAATATCTTGTATAAGAATATATATGTTTATTTCGTATATCCTTTGTGTTTTCTATTTGTCTATATTATTTATTTTATCTCAAGTTTACTATTTTCGTGTCTCTGTTTTAATTAAAGCAGGGTTTTTTTATTCGTTATTTATATTTATCTAATCACAATCAATATTAGTTGATAATATTCAAATATGATTGATTAACACGACTGAAATATTAGTGTAAAATTTTAGAATTGTAATTACAAAATTATATTTATTTAATATCTTTACTAAACAATAGAAAAATATTGAAGGAATAATTTATTTTATTAGATGTTATTAATTTAATTAAATTGAAAATAACTCTCTTTTTTTATAATACCCTAATTTACTTTTTCAATTTACTTCAATGAACTGACGATAATTATTGATTAATACATTTCATTCATCAACCTGTCCACATTATCCAACGGACCTCAGCAATAGTATACATTAGTTATAAAGTTGTAAGAAACAAGCTTGTTGTATATTTTACATTCGTGTGAAACTATTCTCCAACAGTAGATTGTAAACGGATCGAACCAGTAAAAATAGTATTCTTGAAAATGGTCTATCTGTATAATGGAGATTATTATTTACTTCAATCATTTTATACAACGCTGTGTGAACCAAACTTGGATCATATTGATCATGTATATTGTTTGCAGTTGTTGAGGTTAGCATAATGACACTATGTGTGTGTACGTTGGTATGTGTATTTATGTATTTGTGCCAAAATGTTGCACTGTTTAATTGGAACTTTAAATTGAAATCTAAATTTGAACACTGCATAATAGTATATGTTATGTTAAGTTTATGTAATTTGTATAATCCCTACCTACATAATTAATATTTGACATAATAATACAGCTCTATATTTCAAAATTATATTTTATCATTTATTTTTATAAATTTCAAATGAAAGAGACAGCCTAAAACTTTTCTAATTGATAACGGTTCGAGTAGTATACGTGCCAAGTTGCTGAGTCGATCGATCAGACAATTCTCCCCTCGAAAGGGTGACCTCTTTTTCTCTTTTTTTCTAATTAGTTACAACAATCGTTAGAATAAATTTAGCAGAATGGAACAAATAGTGAACAATAGTCAAGTTTCTAATCAAAAAAGTATTTTTAGAATAGTGTAAAAAAGAGGAGAAAGTAATTTCGAATAACAGACTTTGGTCTTTCCAATCACAAATGTGATTGATAGGCATGCATAGCCTGAGACAGCTTTAAATATAGACATCGAAATAGAAATATCTAACCGGAATGATAAGATGAGGAGGGCTAAGGAGGATAGACGAGCATAGGTGGATAGAGAAAGTTATCGAATAAAGAGTAGCTGATGCGGTTCACTGCTTTATTTTTGAAGCAGGAAGATATAATGGAACGTTTTGTCCCCAATATATGGAGAAATTTCCTTACTCATATATATATTGTATAATAATTGATTCCGAGAGCATATATAGTCTCTGTTATGCATTACTCCTAGCTCTCCTTCTATCTTCTGGTAGTGATTATATTTCTATGTTTATCACTCATGAATGTAAAAGTTATTCATGATTGTACCTAGTCTCTATCTGTAGTATTTTCATTTCCTTCTAGAGGCCATATAGTTGCTACATAAGGATACATCTGTTCTTTGTCGTCAATATAGGTATAAGTTGACTCTATGAAATATAATCTAAGCTATATACATACTAGATGCTATAGCTATACATAAGTAGCTGGTAGGTGGACCTTCTTTGTATATATTTACGCATGGATTCTTCTAATTGTAACAATCGGTATCATATGTCTTTAATGAAATATAGGCTATAGAACGGTTTTGCACTACATGTGCGGGTGTATATCTAAAGGATATACATATATATATAATTATATATTTTGCGAATTAAAGAATGATGTGAAATTAAACCTTTATTGAAATCGAACAACTCCAATAGCTATTTAAATTCTTTTAAATGGTACTGATCTTTTCTTAAATATATATATATCACTTGTCATTTATTTTAATAATTTTAATGAGTGTATATATGAATAAATTAAATAAATATATGAGTTTGCGGTATTTTAAATGTACACATCTTTTAATAAAATTTAAAATCTAACATTTTAAAATATTATATTTACATAACTATATGGTGAACGTTTAGACTATTTAATAAACCTATTTATTCTGCGGAACTCATAACTGGAGATTATATCAATAAGGGTTGTTATCTCGGAGCTCTGCAGTCTGTAATTACCAGATAATTAAAATTTATCGTTGATAATACGATAGGCTATATTAATTTATTTATGACGAATTTATTATACTTGACTTACAATCAATTCATATCAAGATAAAGTAATAATAGCAATACTAATATTATGCATTAATGATATGGTAACATTTCATTACTTTAAGTATCATATAATTGAAGTTGTAACATAATATAACATATATAGAAACAACTCTAATTTTAAATTAAATCTAAAGGATATTATTCTCATACTTCCTATATTATGCTGTTGTATTATGACACTGATGCAACTGTTATTTTCTAGAATAACACAAATTCTCCTTGTAACAAATCAGTTTTTACAAAGAATGTTTTTCTAATATATATAGGTATATAATTAGTTTAATATGATATATAGAAGTTCGTTATATATTAATAATAGAAACATTAGAAATTCAGATATACCCTAAAAGGACACTTTAATTTTTAAGAATATAGATATCATAACTTTTAATATTCAACTGAAAAATTAACCTGCTTTTTCAGTTACCTATATTAAAATAAATATTAATAAAATATGTAAAATGAAAAAATTCTATTTTATATTTTTCTTCTAATAAATAATTAATTTTCAGTATTTAAAATGACGTTCTACTATATTCCATATAATTTAAATAAATAAAATACGTGACTTGAAATAATTTCGAATGTACATTGTTTACTTTCTTCATTCTTACGTTCCCATATTATTATAATTATTTAAATGACTTTCTTTGCAATCATTGATTGCTTTCAAAGTCGACTTCACAATAATCACGAAAGAGGTTCTTTATTTCATTTAACATTCATTTTGTCTTTTTCTCTAATTCTGTGAATGCTGAAATATTTATAATTTTAAATAATCATCTAGGAGTTTACAAACCCCTACTATAGCTAAATATAAACTTATTTTGTATAGCATATGAATAAAATTCTACAATAAAGACATTATTGTTCATATTACAAAGGGAAATGGGATTATTTTTCGGAGTTTTTCTTCAAATATGTAATTGTTAAAAATGTCACTATAATTAGCTTCGGATTTCTTATTTGTCTCTAGTTGCAGCAAGTTTTTGTAATATTTAATATACGAAGTAATTAGTCAAAATCACGTAATTATAATTATTTGTTAGTTCTTACTACATTGATGTTTACATCAGTGATATTTTTTATGGATATATTGTCGCAGTATAATTCAGAGAAAATAATTATTTGATTCGTCATTATCAGATAAAACATCTATATAACATTAGATAAGATCTTTTTTAAAAAATAATTTCTCACAAACTTACTAACAATAATGATTTTTTATTACTAAATTGTATTTTGTGACAACATATTTATAAAGTATTTTTGTCAATCAAAAAAATCGATTTTTCAATTGAAATAAATTTAACTTATTCAACAATATTTTTGCAAATTAATAATACTTTAATTTAAATCTTTGAATAATACTCTTTATAAATCATTACTTTTGTATATTTGAATAATACTCTTTATAA
>JAUZNC010017894.1:0-10250 GCA_034780395.1 Vannuccia rotundouncinata | reverse complement strand
TATTGGTTGTTAATTGTAATGGATCATTTCATTATTTCTATTGGTTGTTATTTGTAATGGATCATTTCATTATTTCTTTTGGTTGTTATTTGTAATGGATCAATTCATTATTTCTATTGGTTGTTAATTGTAATGGATCATTTCATTATTTCTATTGGTTGTTATTTGTAATGGATCATTTCATTATTTCTATTGGTTGTTAATTGTTATGGATCATTTCATTATTTCTATTGGTTGTTATTTGTAATGGATCATTTCATTATTTCTATTGGTTGTTATTTGTAATCGATATTTCATTATTTTCACTTTGCAGTGTTAATCTCAACTACCATGTCTCCTGTTCGCCGTACTACTTTGGTTCCCAATGCGACATCTTCTGCAAGGGCCGTATAAAGTCTGGAATGTGCGATTGTGCCAAAACTAGCGGTCCGTCTCCAAACTGTCCACCAGGTTAGTACCCAATTAAGAAGAAGTAGTATGACGTACTGTAGAGTTAGATGGAAAATCATCTTAATGTAGTTTAAGAGAAACAGAGGAATCAATGAGTAATCCCTTTCTGCATATTTTTCAGTTGGTCCGCTTACTCTATTCGGCAAGTTATCCAACTCGCAAGTGAACGAGACGAGCCAAATTTTTCGTCAACTTTTCGCCAATTGTGATCCTACCGCCGCTGTAAACAACTGTTCCCTTTTCGATGTAACGATAGCACCAAGGGGTCTCATCAGTTGTGACAAGTATGTTGTTAAATTGTCAAATTTGTTGTGCAAAGTAATGTTTGTTATAAATTTTGTTATACAAGTTTTAAAATAATGAATGTAGTAATTTATTTGTTTATAATGTTTTAATATATAATATTTCAAACAATATTATATTCAATTAGTGCAGTGTAATAAAGTATATTTTTCAATATTGATCAATACAAATATTTAAAAAACTTTGTTTAAATTTGTGATCATTGATCATCTGATCATATCTTGAGGCGTTTCCTTAAAATACAGTTTTAATATTTTCTGAAATTTGTTTTCTTAATCTATTTTAAATTTAATAAAATATAATTAGAGTTCGGTTGTCCCTTAATTAATACTTGACCTGCTCCTCTTTATTAGTGATCCACTCACCCAGATTGTCGTGATAGTGGTCAACAACGGAACCTCCATCCCACAAGACATGGTCCGCAAACGTCTCCTTAGCAACGGTCTGGGCTGGCTCAACACTCATCTACCACTGCCGGTGTATCTGGGAGCTCTGAAGAGAGACGACCCAAAACCACCGAAGGTAATGTCCTAGCAGAGTTGTAAATATATTATAAAAGATTCTTTTCAATGTAGAATATTGTTTAGTTAGCTATTAAATTATTTGCATCTCTAAATCAACTATTGAAATATAGGTTTAGAAAACGCAATGCTTATTGTAATCTGTATGTCTCTGATTTTGGTTTCAGCCGGCGAAACAGTCCAAGATCATCTACATAACCTTTGTGGTGTTCCTCTTATTAACTTTGCTTCTGGTGATCGCAGCCTTTCTCTGCCGTTATCATCTGAAGCGGCGACGACACACCAGGTGGGTAATATATTCCCTTTGAAAGAAACACTATTGATTGAATTATTACAAGACATTTATCGATCTTTCTCTAGGATGAATGGCAGTGGAGCTCCAAGCTTCAGTTTGACCTCAATTGACAATGCAGGTGCCTTCCGCACGAAAAAGGTTTCCAAGGCGGGGGTTGAATTCTCTAATCCCGTCTACCGTTTCCACACAGCCGATCACACAATGACTGAACTCACCAGAACAGAAGCTAAACAAGACCGCGGTATCGAAGAGAGATGAGTCATACGGAAGCCTATTTCTTATTGGTCAACAGTGTGTGAATATTTGTCAAGGTCGTCATTGAAAGTTTTATTGTATACTTTAATGAAGTCGTGTGTGTACCTCTAGGATTATTTTGTTCTCTGTTAATGTTCATTTGTATTACAATTTGCAGTATTACGTTTTTCATTAAGTCAATAATTAATCTCATTTACTATAATAGAAAATTTAAGTCCCAAGCTAGATTAATTCATAGAACAAAATATAAATTTAATGTTCTTTAATATATTACAAATAATTAAAAAATATATTTATTATTCAATTTTGTATATTTATTTTAAAAAATTCCCAAAATTCTGCTTTTGCATTGAATCATGATTATAAATGAACAAGGCTAGTTCTAAGCTGAGTTTCATCTTTAGTATTATGTTATAAACGTATATATTATTTCTACTTATACCTGTAAATGTCTTCATTCTAGTCAAAATTTTACTTTCACGTTCGTATGCGATAAATGCATATTACATAATTCATACGGACTCAACCTTTATATTTATTCACGTAAACCTGTATAACTCTATCAAACCTTTCACTTATTTGTGTTAAATAATTTATAAATCGAAATATGTACACACTAGTTTAATTTTATATTAAGCAGCAAGTTTTGTAATCCTTATGTTATTAAAGTGCACTCAGTTGGTAATAACTGAGGATGTGTGTAATCTTTTTTTTCAAAGTTTACCGAACATGTTTCTTTAAACATAACTATGATTCAGTTATTACTAATAATATTTTCTGTATTATTCTAATTGATATTTCAAACAGAAATCTACTTTGATTGGTTGTATTATATCTCATGTTTATAATTAATCAGCCTTTGTAAAGAACGCTGTGCTTTTATGAAATCGTGTTTTCCAGCCACTTTTAGTTTAATTTTGTTACCGACATGTGTATCCAATTGATATTAATATATTCTGAATTCCCTCGTGATGTAATATTTCCTTTTTGTTTAAATTATATAATTATTTGTACGTCATTAATAAATATATTTTTTATCTAAGACGATAATTTGTATAATCTATCATTTATTACTTATCCATTTAGTGAGTAGTATAATTCAGATATTAATATTACATATTTATAACTTGTTGACTATCGCCATTTTTATTCTCTATAAATCATGCATCTGTATAGTAACCTCATACCAATATACTTGTTTAATACTTTCTTAACTGAAAATAAAGTTTATTTTTTGAGGAGCCCTTTTGGTTATTTTGGGTGATCAGTTAACTTAAGAAAATACTCAATTTGCACCTTTTAACATTTATTTAATATCATCTTGAATAAATTTAACGAGGGGATGTTAACAACTAACTTTTATTAAATCTTTGAAATAAAATATTTTTATAACGGTTAACTTGGGGATAATATATTTAGTCCCTTCTGAAATCTTTTTGAGATTAAAAATTTAGAACCAGTTATTGGATTAATTTTATATTTGGGTAATATTATTTCAATACAATATAGCAGAAAGTAAGCAAAAGGCTAAAGATGAACCTCTAAAAAATAAAGGAACAAACAAGGTTCGAGAAGTATAATAACAGCGCTGACCAAGGTTCTAGTGCAAAATGGATTCTAATTATTGAAAAAGAAAAGTGTAATTAATGAAATAATAAATGTTTTAAAGAATCAAAGCGTTTTGTCAAAATTTCACAAATATTTTTATATAATATACTATTTTCTAAATAAACAGTAATTCCTCTTTTTCAAAGCCAACACTAAATCGCATTTCGTCCGCTTGAAAACCTTGTGTGGTGCAGAGTCCAGGCCCCCCAGTAGCGGAATCGTAACCATAATGGAAGGCAGTTGGGGTCGTCATACCATAAGATGTTCCCGAAACATACGGACAAGCATCAGGGACAGTATAGGTACCAACCACACACTGAATCGCAGTACAATCACCAGCTATTCCATAAAAATAAAAAGATCTTTGGCATAATCCAGGATGATAAAAAGGTGTTGCACCAAAAATTCTCTGAACAACATTAGCAGCTTTCAGAACGTCACCATTCCACGGCTATGAAGCTATTATTCGGCTCGGATGAAACCAGGTTGGGGTTCCATAATCAGAGCCGGAAGCGTTGAACACGATGATCGTCTTCCTGACACCATTCAGATAAAACTCATAGCTGACGTTCTTTATATTGAGCTGATTCCACATTGAGATTAAAGGACTTTTGTACCAGGCCGGGTACGTTTCAGATGTCCAATCAGGAAAGATCGTTTCGTTTAACGCCCCGTTTAGATAAACTTCAAATGATTTCAGTCCATTCAATGCGCGAAAACCAAACAGAGGAACTTTCGATGTGTCAGGGGTGGGTTTATAAAATTTTGCCTCTATTGCAGAACTCATTGATCCAAAAGATTGACACGATTTATTTTTGGATTGAAGAAAAATGCCGAATGTGACATTGCAATAGCCCGCAAAGAGCAACGAGATATTTCTATATTCGCATCAACAAAAAAATGTTCGACTCGTTGACATCAGAACCAAAATAATCAAAAAATGTTCTTTTAATAATAAAGTCATGACTAAAATCTACCGAAAATATTTAGTGGAAATAAATGAAAAATACAAAATGTAGCGCTGTTATATATTTCATAATAAAAGAATTATAATTTTAATCGTTTAGTGTTCATTGGTGCAATACATTAATTCATTGTTTTTTTCTTCAATTGTTAAGCAAATGCCTTTTGTTTTAAAAGTTAAAACTCATTACTAGGTAAAGTACAAATAAATAATAAATTATTATAAACCCAAAAAATGACGTGTGAAAACTCTTATCGGTATTCAAAATCACTATTCATCTCGATATTCATCTTGAGTAAGGACTATCTATAAAAGGTGGATTTTAACGTCTGATACAAAGAATATAGAGAGAGCTCTATATTCATTGGTCTGATAACTCAAAAGGACTGCAATCATTAATTAGAATACAATATTTTTGTATTAGTAAATAATGTATTGGTATAGCTTATATGACGTCATCAATAAATCTTCCCCTATACTTATTTGTAAATTTATTCACCAAAGGGATTCATCTCAAGAACCACTAGGTGGATTTTAACGTATGATACCTATAAAAATGACCCCAATCATTAGATTAGAATGCAATATTTTTGTATTAATCATTAGTTTATTAGAATACGTTCCTTGACGTCGAACCGTTGAAACCGTTAACTCTCTAAAAGAAGCTTTGGGGCAACTTGTGCCAACTTTTCGGTGTACCCAATAATGATGACAAAAGTGAAACTGTATGTTATTTTTAATTACTATTCTTATCGATAAACTTTTTTATCTATATTAGATACATTTTTTTAGGCACACCAAAATCTAGATCGAAGTATAGTGGGCTTCCACATAAGACAGCTTCTAGTCGATCACAGTGTTCAGGAGGAATATAACGAGGAAATTGTTTATGATATCTTAGAAGTCCGATCATTGCACGAAACGTCACCTTTAACTGCTGAATTCTTGAAACATGGTTCCATTGTTTACGATCTGATGTACAATTCAGAAAATCCGCTCTTTTACTCTCAGATTCTGAAAGAAGTATTGAAGCAGGATAAGGCCAATCCGGGGACTAATATTTTGCACATTTCTTCCTTTTGCATATGGTCTTTTTCTCCTCAAGTTTCTAAACATTGAACTAACAATCTACTAGCGGAGGTTTAAATATCAAAATATTTGTGAACCTTTTACAAAAACTTTTGTTTCTTTAAATCATTTTTATAATTTATTTATTTACACCTTTCTTATTCAATAGTTAGAATTTTTTCCTACATTAAAACCTTTGGTTATTTTTCACTTCCAGAACATTGATTGTTCCGATAATATATTTGCAAAATCTTTCATTATCTATAGTAGTTACATCTTTAGCCTTTTGCATACTTTCTGCTATATTGTAATAAAATTGTGTTATTCAAAATAATTTTAATCGATTTTTATCGAATAATTGTTATAACATTTAACTTATATAATTAATTTCATAATCACGACAGATTTTAGAAAATTAAAAAAAACTTTAAGCTTCATATCTCAAGTTACCTGGTATAAAAATATTTTGTTTGATAGATTTAATAAAAGTCGGTTGTTAACATTTATTCGTTAACGTTATTCAAGATGTGAGAAAAACAAGAATATAAAATTAATTGATATGATTAAAATTATTTCATTATAAAAGAAGTAAGTTGGGATTTGCTAATGTAAATTTATTTATCCGTGTGCTTATGATAAATGACAATAAATAGCAATACTATAGTACTTCTATTGTGATTATATTCAATATTGAATAATTTCAAATTATATTTATTGATTATCACCATATAAGTCAATTTACAAATTATAATATTGAATTAATCATGTAATGTTCTTGGTAGAATCATAGACATTACACTAATAAATAGTGTAATGTCCAGGGCTAGAATTCATTGTACTATTGACTTATAGTGCAAGCAGAATAATTAGCATAATATTATTAACATATACGCAACATACAGAAAATAGTAGTCGACCCTGGCAAAATATTTATTAATCTCGAATGAATTTAATATGGCAGCAATGGGAATAAAAATTAAACAAACGAGTCACACATTAAGACGAGCAACTATCATCCATAATAATCCAGTTCATGGAACAAATCGGAGGTAATCAGGCCCGTAGCCAGGAATTTTCGAAAAGGGGAATAGACATGTAAAACCAGGCGCCCAAATAAAATAAAAGATTTTTTAAAATCGTAAATAATTACAGTTAGGTATAAGATAAACAAATTACGAGCATAATAATGTTAGAGTTGACAAACCCAAACCATTATATTTTTAGTTTGATAGTTATACATATAAAATTACTTGGGAATAAACATCACAAAGTGGAGACCTCGATTTTTAGACTTATTTTTGAAATGATCTATTTCGGTACAATAACTCAAATAATTTTTCATTCACTGTTTTTTTAATTAGTAAATTCGATTATTTTAAAACTAAAAATATATATGATATATAGCAATATGGCATTATAAAAAAATATTTACAAATATTAAACCAATTGGAGGAAATAATTTTCATTACAATCTTAACAATAAAAAAGTGCAAATGTATTATTACAATGCCGATGAATATTTTGTGAGAAAATTCTATGAGAAAATTATTCAATCAACTATACGATTTGAGTATTTCATATATATAACAACTTAATTTTGGATTTACCACTGATACCTTACAGATGCACAATGCTTCGATGTTACTTCATTGTTCGCCAGAATATTTCACTCCTTGATGAATATATTTGTATCTATAGGGATCTTCAACATTATCCAATTTTGATAAAATTTAATTCATTTGAAAGGTAAGATTATTAAAAATATTTTTAAATGTGCTTATTGTTATAAATTTTTTTTTTAGTTTTGAAATAATGCATTAAAACATATAGTAAAACTAAAACCTATATAGTGAAAAATAAATAATGTAAAATATGTATACTAAATATTAGGTCAATTTAAAAATGAGTCCAAAAATCCGCGGCTCCATTCCGTGATGTCTACTCAAGTTTTTAAAAAAATATAACTTTCATAACTTAACTCTGGTGCATGTTCTAAGTTATAAAGTAGATATTCAAAAGTAGAATGTGCACGCATGCATTTTTCCTTATTTGCTCTAATTTAAAATTAATTTAATGTAAATTCGTACGCTAGCTTTTAAAAAATAATATCCTGCACGCAGGCTGTAAGTATAAATCTCTATCTGAACATAATTAATACATGAACATATTCACGTTGTCCTGGGGTTTCAGCTAACCAACAGTTTGCCATTTTTAGTTTTCTTTAATTTTTTCTTTGGATGCGTTGTATTTTTGATTCTAGTTTTTATAAAGGGTTATTATAAAGAGTAATTGTCTAGGCCTCTGGAATACTCATAATATTCCGATAATTGTAGTCAATTTAGCTTTTGACTATGTATATTATAAATTGGGGTGTCAAAAAGACCCAAAGCGTCGGCTATAACACCAGAATTCCATGCGAAATTTTTTATTAGATTTTTTCACATTTCTTATTCATATAACAACATTTGAATAATTCATTAAATTTCCATAATAATTATTTCCACATTTTATGAAATGTACCAAAGCCGTCTAACTGTTAAAAAATATTTTTGATAATATATCTGGTGGGATAAGACAGAATAAATTAGATAATGATCCAGTCTAAAAAAACTCAAGTCGTACAATATTTACCAACTTAATTACACTGACGAAGTTGCGTTCAAGTGACAAATTTTAGATTTGAAACTCAGAGCTTGATGACAAAACGAAAAGTTTAAATTGATTTTATTGTTGGTTTTAATAGTCTGAAAACCTAATTCTCTTAGTAAATCTTCAAAAGTAAAAGTTGAAAACTACTCAGAAGATAGCTTAGTTCCTTGACCTCCAATACATAATATCAAAAAAGAACTTTGGTATATCTCAAACACGTGACTGTCGTCTCAACAGGATTCTGTTCAAAATTCTCAGAATTAAAGTATTAATTACTACAGTACATACCAAGAACGGATTAATTTAGTGATAAATTAAACTAAATTGGAAATATGAAAAAGTAAAAACCGATAGAAACACACACATTTATTTTACAGTAAACACTTTAGAAAAAAATAAACTTATATATAGAATACATACGTACATATAACATAATCTACGAAGTATTTTCCCTTCATAAATATTCAGTCTTTTAATGTAAAATAAATACAGACGAATTAGTATTGCATATCTTGATCCGATGCTGCCGGCAAGTTCCTGAATCTAGCAATGGCCGCTTCAAAAGAGGACTGAAGATGGAACTCAAAGGTCCTGTTTCCATTGAATTCGTCAAGATCCGAACTGTTAATGACACTGGCCAGTTTCGGAAGGCATGAATCCTTATTCTCGCCTGAAAATTATGGAGATACTTAGCGTAATTATTAGCAGAAAAAATAAGATACGAAAGATTTACCCATTGCCAAAACACTTTCGATAACTTGAATGAATAATGTGTCTTTTGATGCTTCGATATGATCTCCTTCGGGAACGTTCAACCAACTGTAGGATAAATGAAACATTATTATAACAAACCTCTTTTTAAAAGAATTATTAGAAACAAAGGGATAGCTTCTTACTCATCCCTCTTGATTGTCTGTGCCCAAATATGCTCGCATACTTCTTCTTTCTCATCCGCATTTTCAATGTAGTCGAGTAGATCAAGCGCTCGTAGACAGTTGAGGAGAGAGAATTCCTCTTCCCTCCTACCGAAGTCGTCTTCTTCACCACCTGTTCTTGTGCACACATAAAGACGAGCCAGTTGTCCCGGAGATAAGGATGGTTGGCTGGAGTCAGAGTTCAACCCGAGAGCTTCCTGAAGAACACCTTCCGGAAGATTCTCCTAAAATAATTAGTTCAAATACTACTGATAAAATTTGTAGTAGTATATATAAATATGTTCACAATTATTGATGTGAGAATAATTATTCCTATACTAACCATTGATATAGTAATAAATTTATCTAGATCGGCAAACTTAATTAAATTATGTCCAAAATAAAAACTGATAAAAATACAAAATGGAAATACTAATAGAGATTAGAAGTAGACCAAATCGGACAATATATATTTGCACAAGTAAGTATAAAATGCAGTAGTTTACCAATCTAGTGAAGTTAATTACGACATTAATGATACTTACTTGGAAACGTATTATTTCTAGTTGAGAGTTAATTCTTTCGAGTCTGGCGTTGACTTCTGGTTCTGTTATTCCGTCACCATTTGCAGCCAATAAGGACACCTTAGAGAGGCTAAGAAATGTTTTTTTCTTAGCGAGGGGACAATCTTCTTCAACCAAAGCGAGTTCTAGTAAGTTTGTGGAAGCCTGAAGCCAACCAGAGGACAACATTGATACATTCTCTAAACTAAACGTCGAAATAAAATTGGACTTACCTTGACATAGTTCTTGGCCTGAATATGCGACAGCCAATTAAAGTCCCGGGAATCTTCTTCTTCAAGAATCTGTAGGAGATCTTTGCTAAGTCCACCTAAACAAATCATAGAGATTAAGCTATAAAATACACATAGAGAGGACAACTAAGTCTTTATAAGTTGGTGGTAGATGAATGCTAAGGCAGCCGAGAGAGACAAAAACGTTAATCACGTGTTATATAGACCTTTAAACGTGTTATTCATGGTATTCACCTTTCAAAAAGAGTTATTTGTGTTATCCGCTCTTCATGATGAGTATTGTGTTATTCACCTTTTAAAAGAGTTATTTGTGTTATCCGCTCTTCATGATAAGTATTGTGTTATTCACCTTTCAAAAAGAGTTATTTGTGTTATCCGCTCTTCATGATGAGTATTGTGTTATTCACCT
>JAUZNC010017893.1:56005-69365 GCA_034780395.1 Vannuccia rotundouncinata | reverse complement strand
GTTTGGATAATGTATATCAAACCACCCCGTCTCAGAATAATAATGGCTTTGTAAGCTTCTATAAAAATATATCAACTTTAAATATAGAAACAAATTAATATGTCAATAATAGTAGATTAATCAAATTAAATGTATGGACTAATTGTATTCTTTTTCTTTTTGACGTATCTATTTTACTATATTTAATAAATTTGAAGTGTTATTTTGGAAAATATATATTTAGACAGTGTGCAAGAATTAGTTATTGGGATAAAAAAAGTTAAATACGTTTTGTAGTCGAAAATAATGACTATCATTGTCGCCCTAAAGTGCCAGCCTTACCAGTGTGGCGTTGAACAACTATTTTAAAAATTGTGAAAATGCCTCTTGTACCTGACAATATTGAAACGTTACTTAAAAATATTGATTATTTCTGACAAAATTTGTTACTGAAGTTTTCAAAGTTGTGATGATGTTAAACATTACATTAGATTACAACGTACACTTTAAACGTTTATTTTTTGACTAATACGATACAATGATACCAGTCCGCTCGACCAACATGACATCGAAGGTAGCTTGATATCTTTGATGAAAGAAGCAGGTTTCTAAGAAAAATATACTTAATAAATCCTTTTACGGCCATCATCGACTTATGCGTTAGAAGAGTAATAATGGGTGCATATGGATGTTTATTTAAATATTTATTGCTGTTATTATACAAAGTGTTTATTTACTTACGGCACTTAGGTACATCATGGTTAAAACATCAAAATAAAAAATGGGACATATAAAATCTATTATTTAATATTTAATAAAAATAATCATTATGTACGTACATTATAGTTTGTCATAATTGTAAATAAAAATCATCTGATCAACACTCAACTCATACATACAAACAGATTAGCAAAACAATTCTAATGACCTTGACCACATTAAAACTATTAATTAATTTAAAATATATATAAAAATTATAGTTTTAAACTTTGAATGAGTTTAATTTTTTTGTATATGGTCAAGAGTACCTAGTTTAATTAATCATAATATATATTTTTTTAAATCCGGTACCGTAAGAATAAAATATGTTTTCAGTAAGCCCTTCTGTTAATATATTATATATTTTAAGTAAAATATAGTTGTAAAAATTATACCCCAACAAAAGTAATTTAATTTTTGTCAGTAAATCTTTAGTTTAATTGTGTAAATTTTTTGACATTTACAGATCGTATACATACAATTAAATTAATATTAATATTACTATTAAACAGTACATATTTATATAAATGACATAGAATATGATTCTGATTAATTATGACAAATTAGGTATATGTATTGTATAATATTGGAAGCCAAATATTATTTTTATAGAAATCAAAATAATTTACGGTTGAAGTATTTTATGGTATGAGCTAACACACTTTAGTTTCAATTTTACCAAGAATGAAATTATTGTAAGAATACCTAAGTATAGATTCGTAATGTTAAAACACGACAAGTTTCATGAGTAGAAAGTTAGAAGTGTTTAGGAAGTATATGAATTTATTTATGAGTTTACTCCGTGACATTATGATAGCTTACTACATCTTGATTGTTATTCGTTCCATATAAAAATGTTGATTTTTTTTTAAAATAAAGTTCATAACATTTTTTAAAGTATAAAAACAATATTATAATAATAAGGCCAAAATAATGATTAAATTTGCATTTTTAGGTATTTTACATATTGCAAAATACAATTTTAAAAAGATCAAATCCTTGAATGCAACCATACAACTTTGAAAGAAGTGACACAGAGATTAAAAATTAAATATTACTACTATAACTTAAAGTATTCCCTGAAGTGACATTTAACATGCGTTATAAAGTCTATTTTTTTAACATTTATGTTTTAAAATATTTTACGTTGCATTTTTAAATAATTTGAATTCATTAATGATATAAATTTGTTATTAAGATATAACCTGAATCACAAAAACACGCGGAAAAATTTCAACTTTTCTTGTTGTTGCATATAAACTCGATTATTATTAATATCATAATAACACGTAATTTCATTCATGTTTTGGTACTCATATGAGAATACATAAATGACAACGTTTAGATATACTTTCTAATTTTTCAATTACTTTACTCATGTTCTCCATGGCTCTTTCTAGAGCTACTGCGTCATCCATTTAGGAGTAAATTCAGGTAAGTTCTCAGTAAGAAAATTACAAATATTCTCGAGTAAGTTAAAAGTATTTCTGAGGGCCTCTAGCTAAGGGAATATGTACCGATCGCTCAAATCCGGAGAGTTTATGTAGGGCCTATGCAAACCGGGGCACTTTTTTCCCTTCAAGTATGCTACTGTTGTCCGAGATATGAATTTGGTAGGGCATTATAGTGTGAAGGCATGTATTTTCTGGTAAAATGGGATAATTAGCTTGTTATATTCACTAGAAATTGCATGTACCTTTTTGAATCATATTTCGAAATAACAGACTGTCAAATAACAGACGGCAATGATGATGACAATGAACTTCTCCTCCATTGTGGATCATCTAGCGATCTGTCTGTTACACCACACTTAAACCATTTCCATAAATTTAAGAAAGACACTTTGCAGGCATGATTTTTGAAATATTAATAGATATAAAAAGGAAATAATTTTACCGCTGGTTTTTTGTGATACAGCCTTTTTATGTATAAGACTGACAAATGCTAATGATCTTCTATTATCTGATATGGAGTTTTTATACTTTTATTATTATTTACATTTTTTATTAATTGAATATTGATATTCTAATAATAAATTTAAATCATCATTTGCTTTTCTAAAACTTTCTATGCAAATATAAATGCATGCCCCCAATTTCAAATAAATTATATTGTGATAGCGCATCTACATCGTTTTTTATAGTTATTGAGGCATAAATTGCCAGCAATGTTTTGACCTTTGACTATAATTAGAATATATATGTAGACATTTCTCAAAACTAATTTGAATATTATGAATAACAAAATATATATTTTTTTAAGTTCTAACAATATACATTCTTCTCCCGTATACATTTGTATTAATAGTTTGTAATATTGGAGTTTTTTCTGACATTTTGTTTTGCATATTGTGTATTGTAAAAGTATGTTAATTTATAATACCTCAACCCCTATTGAACAGACAGCTGAGCGCGTTCATGCTCTCCATTTTGTGGTGAATCCTGAATGGGTCTCGGAACAAGTCTATCCGGCAGTTCGACACACTCCGCGTCCTGCTGAAAGCGTCCAATCCACCGTGATACGAGTCAGAAATGAAGCCGTTCAATGCAATTTATAATTAACATTAACTACACTAAACGCAAGCAGATATAACTGATAAAGTTAGATAATTTTGAATTATGATATTTTAGTACAATAATTAATTGGAAAATACTTAGATTTTACCGAATGGTTATATTTCAGAGACACAAACATTTAAATCCTGCCGATCCTTTAATTAACTCTTGTTTTATACACACATTCATATTACTATTTATTCTTTTATGAAACCCCAAAAATACCTAAAAAATGATGAAATTAAGTATATACGTATATAATTAATGATATCTACAAGCAAATCTGCATAAATATATTTACATAGTTGTTATTAATATCAGGCTTTTATAAATATAAAAAGAAGGGAGTAGTTTGATTATTGTTCAAAGGAAGCATAAATTTAATATTATTGAATATTAAAAACATATGATTTAGAATACCTATACCTACATCAAGAAAGTTTTTTTAATGCAAATTAATCTAATCATGTTTTTTATTATAGCTACCCAACAAGACTTGTAATAATGCATACTCTTTTGAAGGTTTTTTAATTGTACCTTAAGCTTTGAAGATCGAATGATAAAAATATACTATATTCATTTATGATATGCTTTCGTCATTCTTTGTGTTTCAAAAAATTAGAAGTTAGAAATTAAATATATTGCTAAATTTAATTTTTCGTTTTTGTAGTGATTTTGTTTGCTTCTAAATTGGGTGTTGTGATATTACTATTCCTCCTATACCTTAAACACATATTTTGATAACCTAATAAATATATATTTTAAATAGTTTGAATTTGAATACTTTGACAAATGCTGATTTTATTTCTTGATTGCTACAATAGTTATAATATAAGAAAACGTTTGTAAACTTTTCATGTATTTCCACAATCTTGTAAAATCTTTAAAGAAGATTAAAAAATTTCCTGGAATAATTAAATATAATATCTTAATCAAAATAATTCATTTATAGATATTAGGTATTTTACTATAGTAGGACTCGCAATAGTACAATTTCTGTGTCGTTGAAGGCGGTGAAGGTGGTGTAGGCGGTGTATTTGATTGTTGTTGCTGTACTTTTCCTTTCAGAATTTTGAATCTTGTTCTTTTAGTAGAGAATTGTTTAATAATAGTCTAGTAATTGAACATTTCAAAATAACTGAGACTATTTATTTTTTAAAAATGAAAGCTGAAACATAACTTAAAAATTATATAAAATATTATAAAATATTTTATCTTGAAAGATGTTTTTTTTATTTCTGGAATATTTGAAATTAGATATATTTGAAATGAATATGTTTGAAATTAGATATATTTTAAATGACTATGTTTAAAATTAGATAATTATAAATATATTTGTTTTCAGAAATTTTAATCTTGTTCTTTTAGTAGAGAATTGTTTAATAATAGTCTAGTAAATGAACATTTCAAAATAACTGAGACTATTTATTTTTTTAAAATGAAAGCTGAAACATAACTTAAAAATTATAATATTTTAACTTGAAGGATGTTTTTTTTTATTTCTGGAAGATTTGAAATTAGATATATTTTAAATGAATATGTTTTTATTAATATCAGGCATTTATAAATATAAAAAGCAGGGAGTACAATTTTAATATTAAAGAATATTAAAAACATTTAATTTAGAATAAGCTAATTTAATTTCATGAAGAAGAATTTAATTTCATATAGTTCTTTGTCCTAAGATACCTTTGTAACTGTTTTAATAGAAGAAATTGCTAATCTTAAATAATGTATTGTTCATTTCACATTTTATAAACTTGATATTACTGAAATCTTTTTGAAGCGTAATGTTTTTAAAAGTTTAGATTTTTCTTTTTTAAGACGTGTTATAAAAGATATTGAAAATCATTTCCAAACGCCCCTTGTGACAACCATTTTTATTTGAAATATGAAGAATTGTTTCGCTTAGACTAAGGATAATTATACCGTAAATTTTCCATTTTCTTGATTAAATTTTTAATTCAAAATTCAAATTTTAAAATAATACTAATGCCATAAATCAAATGTGAAATTTTATTTATAAATAGTTCTTTTTGATAGAGTAAGATTTTCATAGTTATATTATTTCCGATGTTTTAATTTGACTTTCCTTTTAAAGTTTTAAATAGAATCTTTAAATTTTCGAGGTGAGAACAAAATTCAAAAACATTCCTTTGATTTTTAAACATTTTAGATAAAAAAATAAAACATTCTAATATTAATCTGTAAAGACAAATCTGTGTTAAAAAAACAACGCGTAGTTATTCTACTTAGCAGAAGTTCAACCTCGTTATGTTTATCCATCTTAACAAGTTTTTTACATACAATATTTATTGTTATATCGTATTCTAATTTCCTGTTGGCTAAAAATTGTCTTAAATAGTGACGTAAGCTAACGTTCTTGATATCAAATAGGTATAAATCTTTACTTTTATATCTGTTCTGTTTGCAGTGTGGTCAATTTCAGACTTTTCAGTTTTAACTTTATGCGAGTCAATCAACATATTCACAATATAAATGTCCAATTTCAATGCCACCAAACGTTTCACAATTTTTCTCTAAATTAAAAAAAATAAACAAATTCTGATTTTAATTTTAATTTAAACAATTTCTAAAAATGGGCATAGTGCTATTATGTTGTAGATGATATTTGTGTTATGCAATTTGAAAAATGTTTTCATATACACTTTTTATATTACTATTTGTTCTTGCTTAAAAAAATTTTAAAATAGAATAACATTATAAAATGGGGATAATGAAATGGTGCAGTTGTTTTTTTACAAATGTTCTGCAAAATTATTCAAAGATATTGTTGGTTATAAAATTTTTATTTTTTTTAATTTTGTTTATTATATAATTTATATAGCGAAAAATGTAAAGCAACGATTTAAAAATGAAAACCTATCATTTTAGTTTTGAATATTATACTATATTGTACATATTACGTTCCAATAATTTTTCAAGCAAGTTGCACGTACAGCCTTTTTATGTATATGACTGAGATTTTTTAATGATATTTTATTATATGATATGGCGTTTATATACTTTTATTATTCTATACATTTTTTAGTAATTGTATATTGATATTCTAATGATAAACCATCAGTTGCTATAAAAACTTTTCTAAATTTTTCTATGCAAATATAAATGCATGCCCCCAATTTCAAATAAATTATATTGTGATAGCGCATTTACATCGTTTTTATAGTTATTTAAGCATAAATTGCCAGCAATGTTTTGACCTTCAGACTATAATAAGAATTTAAATGTAGACATTTCTCAAAACTAATTTGATATTATGAATAACAAAATATTTCTGTATTTTTTGATGTTTCAACAATATACATTCTTTCCCTTATATATTCTATTGTAAATAAATTCGTTATTTTTGCATTCTGATCGTTTAGTATTGTAGAGCTAAAGTAATCATAATCTAATATTTTAAAACGTGGAAAACAAAATATTTTAAAATTACTTCCAAATTCTACTAATAACAAATATGAAATAAAAATATTTGAAAACAGCGAATATGAAAAGTTGTTTTATTTATGAAATAAGCGAAAAATAAAATTACATTTGCATATTCATAACTTACAAAATTACTGATAACTACATTGTACATATTCTAGTTTATAAATAAATTCAAAATTGAAAATAAAATCCTCAGTAAGACCATTTCATATATTTGGGGATAATTATTAGGTTTTATTATACTTCATTTAGATCTAATTTAAAAGTAATATAGATAATCATACGAAAATATTCTGAATTTGTGGAGCAATTCATTTGAAACAAAACTGGGATAAGTGCTTCGACTCTCGAAACCTATCAATTCAATTACTGGATTTTTGATTTTTGCAAACTATAATGTAGAAAAAACGGTTTTCACCAAGACATATATTATAATAAACAAGAAATCGTTCAAGATATTTTTAGCATATAGAAATCCAAAACAGGAGAATACACACTATCGGTATAGTGAAAAATAAAATATATTGTTTTGATCACAAATGTTTTCATCAGACTAGGCCAATGAGAATCCGCCATCATCGATCGTCAGTCTTTAGAGATCGACCAATGTCTGACTGCCAGCGGAGGTGACACTGCGTGCGGCGCCCCCCACTGAAGACATATCCTGACTGTGGGTTGCCGGTTGTGAGTAAGGCCGGTGTACTGCGGTTCCGGCACCCAAACAGAGAATATCCCGGGTGAACTGGTCGGCGGTAAGGTTTTTGGGAATTTTCTCTTCCAGTAGATCTCCAGCTCGACTGGGGTCGAACTCGTTCAGTTCGCAAGAGCCACCTTCTGGATTGAAACCGAGTAGGGTGGTCAAGTACTCGGCCAGTTCGTATTCAAGCATGTGCTCTCCTTTAATTATAAAATTTAATGCAATTCAGTAATCGTAGAAATATATTTGTAATAAAAACGATTACAAAATGACAATGGTATTACATATATAGTCACTAGAACAAATTATTTTTTTTATTGTGAGCTCTATCGTTTTGTAAACAATTGATTTTCGATCTTAACAACTGAGTTAGAAATATTTCATCCATGCTACTTTTAAACTTTTAAATTACAAACAAAACTTTGCGGTTATCACTAGCACACATTCTTTTCGTTCTGTGCTATAATGTTTTGGGAACAATTGATTTTTGAACATAACGTAGCTAGTAGGGGTGGCAGGACTAAATAATTGAGTTAAAAATTGTTTCTACGTTGGTACAACTTATAACCTTTTCATTTAAAAAAACAAATTCGCGGTTAATTTACAAGAACATTTTTATCAACATTTACGGTGACAAAAATTGATCTGAATTGCTTTTTTCTTTGACTTTAATTTTGAAGAAATATATTTCCTAAGTAAATATCCTGATAGTAAAATAATTTATGAATATATACTATTCAAGCAAATATAGAGAAATTATTTGACAAGTCACCATTTGACTGAAGAATATCAAACAGAGCCTCCCGTCCAACCACGGGTTCCTCTTCATCCCTGTCCGTCTCAGAAGCTCCCAGAATGTTGAAAGCCCATCGGATCTTCTCCATTGAAAGTCCAAACGCCGGTCGATGGTTGATGTACACTGACAGACAAATCCAAATACCGACCGAAATAATTATTGCTGCTTAGAAGTGTCGTTATATAACTCCTTAGAAGAAGAATATAATGATGACAGTGTCGAACAGGCTTATCCTAGATCTATACACAGTTTGATCTTCTCGTGTTCAAAACGAAGTTGTTATTATATACATATATTTAGGCACGGACAAATATATTACAGCGTTAAGTCGTTAGATAAATAATTAGATCGTAGAAAAAATAATAAATACCAGACTAATACTCTTGTGTTCCAAATAACCGCCGTGCAATGTGGATAATTTTACAATTTCCCATAAAGGTGAGGTCGTAATAACGTGCAATCTGGATATACCTACTTACTACTACAACGATTCCGATCAGATGTTCTACGTATTTAACTATATACATTTCTAGTAAATTAAATATCTATGCGAATACCACACATAAATGTAAAGCGAACAAATTCAAATAAGCGTGCAGGGTCGAATATATATCAAAAATTTATAAGCGTACGGGTCTTAAAAAGACCGGGCAGGGTGGAAATTTTTCTCAAAATACTAATATAGTTCCATTAATAACTACTTCAATTTTTTGTGATAAATTAATAACACACTTATAGTACTATGTATTTGGAAGAATATTCCATCTGGATGAATCAAAATACATTCGATTCTTGCGTGTTTATTTCCATTAAATTATTTAATGTATTAATTACATCACAGACAGCAACATTTCGAAATCCCATTACTCCTATTATGTTGAAATTCAAAGACAGTTGAAATAAATAGCTCACACAACGAGGAGAGGCTAGAATCGCGTGACGAAGCGAGTTAATGTCTCATTCAAAACGTAAATTAGAATAATTACGTGTGAGAATTGATAGCTGACAATTTGTAGAAAAAATGTATCACAACGAAAAAATTTGAGATACATAGTCTTTCAAATTGGCAAACTTTTATGCATAATGCATTAGGAAAGGTTCAATGGAGGTTAAAATATAAACTTTAATGTATTAGTGATTCTGATCCTTATTTATTTGAGTTACAAGAAATCTAAGAAATAATATTTTAAGATTAAAAGAAACTTTTGACAATTTTAAGAATGGATATATGAATAATCGATATAACCCCAAGTTAAGAAACAAGTTGAATAATGATTTGAACCATCGTTTTTATAAGCGCATTGCCATATACATTGTAAATTTAAACTGTCAAACTATATATACAACCAAATAATAGTTCAGAAAACGCATTTAGAATTAAATCGATGCTAAGTAGTTAGATGCAGAAGGTTATAGATATAATTAAAAACACATAAGGTGGCTAATGGATTTTACTTCCGCTGGTGCTATTAAGAAACGACGAAAATTAAGAAATAACAGACACATTATTTTTAATTCTATAATTCTAATAAAAAGAATGAAAAATTGTGATTCGTGAATAGGCGATTTTGTTAAATGCGTATAGCTATTTTATTTAGCTTTTACAAATAAATATATTGAAATCAGGATTATGGTGAACATTGAATTATTCAAGGTCTATACTACAATATATCGAGTATTTGTTTCACTATTAAAGAAATAAGTTTTCCTATATCTTTATGTACTATTGTTATACAAACTGTAGCAAGTTGCTTCGTAAATCGAATGTTCCCCTTCGCTTCGTGTTTATAGGTACAGAAATTTTCAAGAGTTAAAAATCACTGACAAAATAAAAGAGTTAAATTTACTTACAAGTATCTTACAAATAATTTTAATTTAGTTACAAGTATCGCATAAATAATTTTAATTTAGTTACAAGTATCGCATAAATAATTGTAATTTAGTTACAAGTATTTTATAATTTTTGTCATGTTTAATTTTATTACATAAATAAAAAAATACTTTCTTATTAAGATATAATAATATTTAAAAAGTGTCATTCAATTTTTTTTTTTAATTTTTGAGAAATAAAGATGTTTACGAAATTTACATAATATTATAGTTTAGTAGAATAAATCACTTACGTCGAATAAATTGCCCCAGGTCCACTTCTAATTTGTACTCGCCAGTCTCCACAAAGTGTTCGTACTTCACTTCGTTCAGCATGTCCTCAATCTGACAAAATGAATCATGCAGTCATTAAGCTAAGTAGTATATATCAACTATTTATTTAACTGGGAATAACTATAGCAATATATTTGAATGAAGATAAAGCGACAAAAATAGATCTGTCGCATTTTAAGTTGGTGTGTTTATCATTTTGAATAAAACTGCCCATTGAAAGAAAGCCTTATTAAATCAGAATTGAAGTATAGCAACATTGTAAATGATGGATATTAATATCTGTGATCAAAAAAGCGTAATTATACAATGGATGTAGAAATTATTATGCCGATTTATGTTCATATTTTAAATTATTAATATTATTTTGAAAACCATTTTAATATCTGTTAAATCACAAGAAAAATAGTTAGTTAAGGAATTCATAAAATTAAATATAAACAATATTTAAAATAACATTGCGTATAGTTAATTATTTTGATTTTAGATTTAATTGATTTATAGATTTATAATTTTATTCTCCTATATTATCGATTGGAAAATAATATTTGGAAGTATGTTAAATATCTAAGATTAAACATATTTAATCGTCCCAACGAAACTCTTTACTTGGTATTAATTAATTTTTCTATATTTCGGCGCGTTGATAAAGGAGAAAAAATCTTACTTTTTTGATGTTTGAATATTTATTTAAAGTTTATTCCAGGTCACCAAATAACATATTTTCTCTTAACAAAGAAGCAAAATGTTTACCAAGATTGCAAAAAACCCTCACTGAGCTAAACAATAATTTAATTGTTTTACACAATATACGAAACTTTTTCATTGTATTTGTTATTACTGTTAACATTTTAATTCAATTCAAACCAACGGTTTCAAAACAATTTTTTGTACACAGTTCATCGGCAAATAAATATCCTACTTCCTTTAATAAAAAAACATATTTTTGCCTTAAAATGCGGTTAATCTTGAAGTAGATAAATAACCGCAATTTTCCCACAAAATGAAACATTCCCCGGCATTTGTCTTCAAAACTGAATAGTTTTCCAAAATTTAAAGTGTTTTTGCTTAAAAAGACTGTAATATCTTTAGGACGATAAAGTACTTTCTTATCAAGATTTTAAAAGAAACTATACAAGATTTCTTTTTGAGTTTAAACGTTCTGGACTGTTCTTTAAAGACTTAATTCCACTTCCTATGTATGTCTACATATCCAGGCAAAACAAAGCCCTGATCATTTGAATAAAATGACTGAATACAACGCAAATGTAGAAAGAGACAAAATAATCGTTTTATTCTATCAAATCCAATCGCCAGAAAATTTTCACCTAAACACATGTTGTACAGCCAAAAAAGGGAGAATTTTCTGCAACAAATATACATGGTTACGGGAGAAAATAATTCAGAAAATGAGAGGAAGATATAGGAAAGGTATTGTATTATAAATCTCTAATATTTTGATTAGTTTACTACAATTTCAAATTTAAATAAATTCTATAATATGATTCTGCCAAACGTATATTCAAATAAGTAAAAAATAATTAAAAACCTCAAAATTAGCTAAGCAAGAGGGGTTTCCAAAACCATAGATCTGTAAAAATAAAGCAAATTTAAATGAATTTCTCAGTTAATCGGTTCTTAACCGGTTCTTGACGATATTTAAATATTCCAGATCTAGATTGGACTGTTAAATAGAATCTCTTTAATGGTGGCATGTTTTTACAGATAAGAACGAAATTATACTGAATGAAATTGAATTAATGTTATAAGAGGGATGGCGTTTTTTGACGTCACATTATCAAGACTGATTTAATATTATTTAGAATAGATTACTAACAGAATTAGGTAATAAGTTGAAAATAATTATTTATAAATTTTATAATCAATATCTTTATAATGAATCAACGTTTGGTGACGCTAAGAAAATATTATAGGAGATCCCTAATAATAATTTACGATGATGCCATTTTTAAAAATTAATTTTATTTGTTTTAGTTTCAAAGAAGGTTTATTTGCCAGAATTTCTTTATTAAATGTTTTGGCTAATAAAAAATATTTTTTCGAAATAGTACACCAAATATATAATTTTCTATATTTTGATAAATCCTGACACGCTCTGCCAACATCAATTTTATAGTTCAACTAATCCTGGCTAGATAAGAGTAATTTGAGAACATTAAATCGTGCAGAAAAATGTATATTGAGGAGCTTTTTATATTAATACTTGCTAATAAAATATTTTTAAAAATTAATTACTTTTTTAACAGTAAAATACTCTTGCGCGTTCTTGAAACAACTTTAATTCAAAAATGAAAAGAAAATTTTTAATCTATTAAAAGGTCATCATGTCACACACATAAATCGACGTTATTTTTCTATCGTGTAAATATAATATTGGAGCTTGACTTAAACAATTTAATGTAAACAAATTAATTTAAAATAATTATTTTTTTTACCGTGAACTAACCGTGAGCATTTTTTCCATTTGAAAACTTTTTAAGATAATTAAATATTTAAATATAAATAGAACGATTTATGTGATCTCTGAATAGGTAAAATTTATTCTAGGTGAACTAAAAACATATTTTCACTAAATAATAAGCAAAATTTAACAGGATTGCAAAATTATGGCCCAGCTAAGGAATAACTTAATATTCATAAAATTGTGACAAAAATCATCCTCCAGAAACCAATGTTCACTAATATACAGTACAGCTATTAAACACAACCAAAATACTTTTAAATAAACCATTGAAGCAAAAAAATTACACAAGCACCATTGACAAACACGTATTAAACTATTAAGCACATCATTCACAAACAAACTAATCACAAATTAACCATTCCACAAACACACCATTTACAAATTAACCATTCCACAAATACACCATTCACAAATTAACCATTCCACAAACACACCATTCACAAATTAACCATTCCACAAACACACCATTCACAAAT
>JAUZNC010017893.1:25445-50854 GCA_034780395.1 Vannuccia rotundouncinata | reverse complement strand
AAATTCATGTTTCACAAACATAATTCATGTTCCACAAACATAATTCATGTTAAATTCATGTTTCACAAACATAATTCATGCTGCACAAACGGAATTAATAGATTATAAAAATAAGTTTAATTTAAAAATATTTTTTCTTAAAATATCATATTATTTTAATTTAACATTTAAAAATAAAAAAAATTGTTTTTCCCAATTTTGTTTTTTCTACAATAAATAATTTTTTAATTTCTTACACAATTGTAAAATAAAAAAATTATGAGACATTACTTCCTTCGTTCATATTTAAATGTCAAGGATTACATTGCGAATATCTTGTTACAAAATATATAAATTAATGGTAGTGAAAAAAATTCTCCGCAGGTGGACGTCTGTCACAGAAAATAATTCTGTTGTCTGTGAGTGATTCTTTGTATAAACTATATTTTCCAATTAACTTAAGTTTTGTTCAAATTATTTTTATCGAAGTTAAATATACAAACAAAATTCTTAATGAAAGTTAATATCGACGATTTTTATTGAATAAGGTATTGCTGTTATTATTTATTATCAACTAACCTAAATAACATCCTTTTGGGTCGTAACCAATGCAAGTTATTTGATTTCCTTTATCGAAATACCGAGAGACAATAGTGGTTCTGCAAGGAGAGAGCAAACAAAAGTCAACATTCAAATTAGTAATAGTATTGAACAAACGCTTCTTAAAAAGAATTAACTTACCGGTCTGAGTAACACCAGACTTTCAACAGCCCTGAAAATCCGGCAGTTGCAACGCGATCTCTAAAATAAAAAAGATGAGTTTTTAAAAAGTTTTTCAGTGGTAAAAATATTTAAACCCACGGTAGTAGGTTGTTAGCTCAATGTTTAAGAACTTGAGGGCAACCTACGCATTGTAGGTATTTATTATAAGATAAGCACAAACTATAAATTTTTGACATAGTCATCATAAAAAAACTGTAAGAGATGTTGGATAGAGCCGTCGCAACTCTATCAGTATTCCAAATTTCACGTTGATATCTTTTATAGATCTCTAGTTATAGACTGTCAAATCGTCATATTTCGTATTTATTCTTCTTCATCTTCAGACCCAATAACTACCCTTAAACTTCAATCGATTTTGATATTTTGTTCAATATATCGAGATTTATAATAAAATAATTTACCTCCTATACTAGTGATGACGTCATTTTAGCATATTTAGATTGTTTCCGCAAGTCATGTTTTAATTACGCTTTCACGCATAATAAATGTGGATTAATTTTTTTCTTTTCTTCTTTTTAATGACAATTTTTAGAGACAATTCATCACCGAAAAATTGTTCAATAACATATCTAGTATCAGTCATTAGGTGCTCTCTTTTTTAATGACAATTTTTAAAAACAATTCATCACCGAAAAATTGTTCAATAACATATCTAGTATCAGTCATTAGGTGCTCTATTTCCCGTTGTTATTCAGTTAATATTTAACCAAATAATGTAAAATTTTCTTTCAAAAACTTTGTAGGTAGAGATATCAATCGTAACATGGTTGTGATTCTTAAATACTCTAGTCAATAAAAAGGTTTCTCTTTTAAAATGTAAAAGTTATTTATTCATAAATAGAAATCGGCAACTTACAAAGAAGGATGGGTGGCAAGAGAATGAATTGGCGAGTCATGATCCCGTTGAATGATCTAAAAGAAGGATTGATTTAATTTTAAGAAATAGTAAATCAAATACAGGATCATGTATTACATCCGATGCGACAGACTATTTTTTACAGATTATAGTAGTGTAATATTTGAATTTGTAAAACATCTCAATTATAGGGAGAAGGTAAGCCTAAATGATCTGTTTATAAATTTGGAAGCGTTCTTACTTTTGACAACCTTGTTTTAATTTAATACAAATTTCTGTTTCTATGTGTAACATTGACACAATTCCAACATAAGCAGAGAAATTTTAAATCGACTTTTCTATCAGTGTAATAATTTTTAAAAATGATTCACATCTATACGAGCCCAAATTTAATATACCTCATTTTGTAATACAATTATGTAGAAGTGTTGAACTGCAAAATAGTTTCTAGTAAAATAAATAAACAAATAATTGATAAATAAAATTTTTATTCATTGAAATCTTATTTTTAAATTATAAAGACGTCATCATAAAGAATGAAGTAAGCAAATTACGTCTTGTCCTCACCCACCTGTACTTTGTTTGTTGAAACATCAATGCTAGCAAAGACAGCGTTGTTTGTGCCAATTACAAAATCGTCAATGACAAATCGATTTTCAGGGATGGTAGAGTCCGTGGGATAACTGGACAGGTCAACATTCTTCTCACTGACACCGAAAAAGGTTAGTGATAGAAAAATAGTATAGAGTATGGTAGTTTATAGAAAGGAAAGAGGAGATTATTCATAGTATTATTTTTTTTATTATATTATATTTAGAAATAGAGATGAATTTGATTAGAGGAAGACGAATATAGCTGAGGAAAGCGAATACTCAAAAATATTTTTAAACATCCAGATATTGAAAAAAAACAATTTAATAAATTTAATAAAAATTATTTTATAATAAATTAAATAATATCTCATAAAAACTTATAATAGCTCATATAACTCAAAATAATCAAATAAATTCTTTTAAAATGTAAATTTTAATTATGAAAAAAATAGGATTAGTAAAATTAACAGATTTGATTACTAATTTTGAATATTGTTTAGAATATACAAACAAAATACAAATTAGATATTTTCATTTAAAAACATCGAAGAAAATTGAATAATTTGTAGTTTCAAAAATTTGTTCAAACTGTGAATAAAATGCAAATCAGTGACATCTGCAGTAGAATCAAAAGGAGTGACAAAAAACATAAAATAATGAAATAAAAAAGTCTACAATAATTCCAAGGATTTAAAAAAGCTGTAATAATAAAAAAATCTTTTAGAAAAGAATAAAAAAGCAAACTTGGTTGATATTTGAATATTTTGTATTGCCATAAATATAAAAGGGCACCTTTTGACGTAATATTCGGATTTGGCAGAAGCTGGCTTGGAAAATGGAGAGTTGACTGACTCAGGACGTCTTTAAAAGTCAGAGAGATAAAGCTCAACAAGTGAATACAGAGTTGACATATCCTTTCTGCATATGTCAGTTTTGTCGCTTTCAAAAAACTTATTTTACATATACTTTTCTGATTAATTTTGTTTATAATTTTTAATTTTTAATATTTTTAAATCTTAATTATGTAAATTGAATTATGTAATGGAATTTAAAAGGTTAGGATTAATTTCTAGATGCAAAACACAGTGCAACCTTTGATAAAACGACTTTGATGAAAAATAATTCTATTGTCTATAATTTTTTTTGCTTTTAAAAAAATGAAATAATTTTACCTTATTTATATAATTGAAATTATATACTTGAAATACTTTAAGGTTAGAAGATATAAAATTGTATCGCACTGTATCGTTTCTGAATGAGTATGTTTAGACCTATGGAAATAGGTTCTATACTTTAAGCCTATATAGGCTACCTAAAATTGGGTAGTTTTTGTAAGCCTGTAATTCTAGAAATAGGCTAGCAAAAATATAGAAACCTGCATCTTTATAAATAGCCCATTTACACTGATATTGTACTAAAATATTATGTTAAACCGATTAACAATTTAATCGGATATAACATTATTAAACCAATAATTTCTCTTCATGAGATGACTGGGGGCTACCTACATCTTTTGCTTCAGCTGTGGGCTGTACTGGAAACTGATGGAGTTTATGGAGCCGAAGTTGAAGTTCTGGTACCAGTACATGAGCATGAGGTTGTGGTCGAAAAATTTTACGTGGCCAGCCGTATCACCGGTGACGATAAGGCTGAAATCATCACAAAAAAACAAATAGCAATGTTGAAATTGGTTGCTCAACGATATTGGTGTATTATACAGCTAATAAGAATTTAAAACATACTAACCTATTTATTTATTTTTATAAAACGTTTATTATAGAAATTGAAATAACCAAATTTTGATATTTAATATTTCATGATAAAATAAAATCACATCATTACAAATAAAATAAATGTAATACTATACTGTCTTTTGATAATGTGAAATAAAAAAATTTCACTTTGGTAAAGAAAGAGAATATATTAAGACGGCCATTAGTAGACTTTTATTCCGTCAATTTTTTCGAAATATTTTATATTATTGTACTTTTTAAATATCATTTTACTGAAGTGATATTTATAGAAGTTTGTTGTTGTAAACATTTATTGTGTCATTGGACATTAAAGATATTTAATTTGAATGTTTAAATAAATCTATCAATATTTTATGTCATAAAAAACCATGGTGATAATTTCAAACAAATTATAAATGATATTATTGACAAATATTATCATTTTGTGAATATCAAGGATATTAAATTTTGACTCCGCAATGTTAAAATATATAATTAATTAAAATGAAAGTTAATTAAGCCGAAGATGCTGTAATTACTTAAATTAAAGAAAATAAATTCAATTAAAAAACCTTTTATTTTTTTATACCTCTTTATCATAGGTAGTTAATAATAATTATAAATGAATGTAAGAGGAAACTGTTGAGTACACAGAGATAGCGCGTGAGTCGGTGAAACAACGATCAATTATACAACTGGAAGAATAACATAAAACACACGTATAGTTTTTAAAGATACAAAGAAGTTATGGTTAAAGTACATGATTAATGAAATATAGAATTATAGCCAACGAAATGCGAAAGTGAGAGAAAATAAATTAATTAGAAAATAAAACCAGGATTTTGGTGAGTTTCCAGTTGATTGTTGGTCGCTGGTTTCAGTGTCTGTATTAGCGATGATCTCAAAAGTGAAGTTTGACCCGCATCTCTCCTTGAGGCGAATACATAGAGCTTGTGTTCTTAGATATGTGTTCCGTGGCCCGGAGATGTATAAGTGACCGATAAAGGTGCGTGAACAAGCGTTACAGGTGGCGTTTTAGATTAGTGGTAGCCGTCCATTAATGTTCTCCCGTAGGCACGTATGTTGAAGGTGAGATTGTCGGTTTAGGGTTTGTTGTGTCGTTTGCGCTTGAAGTAAGTGGGCGGGGTCAAGTATCCCATGGCTTTTAGGGTATTCTCGAAGACTTTGACATGTCTTCTGGATCTGAGCATCTCTGAGACAAACTCGTTCCGTATGATATCGATTTTCATGGTGTCCGGTAGTGCTGAGTCATGATGGATGAAGATATCCTTTCTTTTTGATTTCTTGTTGAAACAGAAATGTTCCTGGCTATCGTTTTTGATGAGGACACGGAAATCGAGAAGACCTAAACTTCCGTCACTAGCAGGGTGTTCAATTTCAAAGCGGATGTTGTCGTGTTGTTTGTTGTCAAGATAAGTGCGTCCTCGACGTATCACTTAATGTATAGGCAGTATTGCGCAGTAAGCTCCAGTACGCAAAGCTGAATTCTCTATAGCGCCCATAAAAACAATCGCGAGTATTCCGGAAATACTGCTGCCCATGACGAGTCCAGAAATTCGGTGATAGGTTGTATCGTCTAACTTAAAGAAACAATTGGAGAAAACCACCTTCAGAAGTTGTTCAATATGGGTGACTGTGATGCCTCCTTGGTTGAAGTTGGTTTTCGTCAGTCGGTACCGTACAATTGTACCGTACGTTGTTTCACCGACTCACCCGCTATATCTGTATTAACTGTACTCAACAGCTAACTCTTATATTAATTAATCATTATTATTATTAAATACCTGTGATAAAGATATTTAACCGCGAAATATAAGGTTCTTTAATTTGTATTCTTTAATACAGCATCTTCGGCTTCAATTATACTTCAATTCTTCCATTCCGATGTTGCGAGAGAGCCACTATTTTTGTTATATAATACTCTGGATATAGAAACTTTAATTTAGTTATTAAAATAATAATTCGATTTGTTAACTATACCTACTACCTCATAATAAAATTATTATTTAGAAAGTCGTTCGTTAACAACGTCATTTACTCTTTTTTAAATGTAATAACATCGCTCGCAATCAAAATCAAAATAATAGTTTTTTGTAAAAGGGAACAATTTCAGCCACTAATTCATTCCCATTTTTAATCTAAAATTTTTAATTACAAAATTAAATCATATGTTTAAATAAAAATTATCTATATTGAATATTTTAATTACAGATTGAAACGCAATACTCTTATAGTTAATGGATAGTATTACGGACTCTCTTTTTTATCTCTGATTGCCGGTTGCTATCATTCCTATTTATTAAAACTGACTAAATATTATGACATCCATAATAATTAATGAGCAGTACTTATACAAACTTAAAGAACGTACGAACATATTTAGATTATTCAGAATATAATGAATAGATATATTTGGATGGATTTGATTCTTGAAATACTTAAAGACATTTTTTCGAAGTTAAGATTAATTGACTCTATGGCCGATAAAAAGTTGCCAACAAATATTTAAAATGGAACATTTCAATACTATATTAATTTTCGATAAAAATAAAATATTATTGACGTTTAAATGATTCTGTTTCTAAAATCATCCTCACTAGATTGTGTTTTTACGAAACATATATTTTTTCTTAAACGAGGAGAGTATTCTTTCACGAAACTGTTCGCTAACAAATACAAACCCCACAATAGCACAAATAAATATGTATAGCTTTATAGGACCAGTAGTAAGTACTGAGGCCTTATTTAATCCCTGTGTGAATTTTTAAAATGTTTTAATAAATTTTATTCTTAATTGGACGGAAGATATTGAATACTTCTACGAAAGTTCCATACTAAATTATTCAAAAGTGATCGCTGTACTGTCATTACAAAGAATAATAAGTAAACATTTATGATTTGTAACCATTCTTCTAAACATATAAGCACATGTAGGTACAATAAGAAATCTTACCTTTCCAAAACGACAAGGACGGTAATTGCTCGGTCGTGCATAGGGACCAACTTGACAGCCTTTTTGTCCGGAGTCGCCTCTTGAGATTCTACAAAAACAATCAAGACTTGTTTACTTACAAAAGACGTGTTTACTTTCGTTAGTCGTATTAAGACATGTTTGCTTATGTAATACGTATTATTAAGACGTGTTTACATACGTAAGATGTATTTTATTAAGACAAATTAGATATTTTTAAGACGTATTTTATGACATATTTACACACTTAATAAACGGAACAATTATTTGAAAATTCTTACGTAATTTTAAAGATGTAAATAATTACCATTTTTAAATGATGTTCCAACAAGTATAAAACTTAAAAATCTCAACCGATGTATCGGTTATAATTTTAAAAATTTACTCGTGATTAATTATCATTATCATCCACAATGTTTAGATGATTCATTTTATATCTCTTACAATGCGACGAAAGCATAAGAATAAGATGTAAAGAGAAGTATTAAGCATAGAGTACATAGTTTACGTACTCTATGGTATTAAGAATAAGCGATGTATAATATAATTATAGAGAAAATAGGAATACAGTGTATAAATACAAACTATAACTATAGCAGAACAAATATTGTAGAAAGCAAGGAAATAAACGATATATGAGGAAATAAATCCTAACTGCATGATTCGATTAGTATATCCTTCTATTCTAGTGGTATGAATATAAATAATAACAAATCAATCAATAAACTATAAACAAATATAAATAAATAATGCACTAGGATGTGAACAACTAATTTATTTAATGGTAGGATAGAGAGTAGGTAACCTTCAAATGAGACAGTTGACCGTTCCGTGGCTTTGTCATAATGGTATACTACAAATAAGGGGGTTGTCACAAATACAATGCTGTCATAAAGAAATTAAAAGCAGTTGTAGATAATAATTATTATAAATGCGGTCGACTCATAGAAAGACAAACAGGAATATATATATTTTTATTTATTTATTTACCTGAAGTCTTTGGAGACTAATAATTAATTAATTAATAATTTCATAATTTAAAAATGATATACACCTCAAAATGTTCAAGTAGAACAATTAATATAATAAGTAGCCTCAGGGCCGGTTTTTACGTTTAATTGAAGACATAAATTCTCAAAAGAAAATCTTTTAACTATATAGCTTCGGGAAAAAAATTATATAATGAAATTGTTCTACATAAAAAAATATTATTAAAAATTTGTTTAATTAACGAGAATAAGCAATATTATTATTGTTGTTATATATACAGCAAACGTTTACACAAAAATATTATGACAGGTGAAATAATTGTTTTGTAGAATGAATTATTAATAAGAAACATAAAGATTGGAACAAATCAATCATCGAAAACTATTTTATCAGCTTCTCTTTATAGACTCACCCCGATAGGTGTACCTTCCGTGTGAAAAGAATATTTAATTATAGTGCATTGTAATTTTTGCAGTTTCTAATGCTCAAACGAAAATGTAATCTTGCAATGAATTCTTTTAGAAAATGTTTATATATAATTACCGATTATTAAAACAATTATTTAATTAAAAAGAAAAGCTCGGGTTCTATCTTGTTTCCTACCTTTGATGAGCGGTTTGTTACTATCCCAGACGACACACAGGCCCTGTGAAGTGGCAGTTAGCGCCCGCGTCGAGTTATGCAGAAATATGGAGTTGCTGAATCGACCAACGGGCTTGTTGAAGTCTCTGTCGGTGACCGTGAGAGGGAAGTAATCCAATTTGGCCCCCTTCTTTAAAACATAAAGGGGAGCAGAATTATAGCTGTTTTGTTTATGCTAATAAAACATCTTTGAATAAAACATCAAGGTTTGCAAATCGATTTACAAGATTTACAGTTTGCTTGATCTAATAAATTATTCTTCAAGTCATTAAATAAGTTTTATCTGCTTAGTGGCTGATAAATAAATTAATTCATACCAAACTTATTAAGCGGGAAAAATAAGTGTAATTAATACAATTCAGTCAACTTCATATTAAAACAAATTATCAAAAGATTAAATAATTAAAAGGTAGGTCAGCATTCGTTCAAATGAAAAGCATATTTTAACGACATCCTATAAACTAAATTTCAGGCTTGCGTGCAACGGGAAATGGAACGTGCAACGAATTTCGGAAAATACGGATAAGATAATTTATATTTATACGAGATATCTGTCTGTAATATTCCCACTTATATAAAGTTAGTACCTATACAATGTGAATTATTTATCAAAGGCGAAAATGGTGAAATGACAAATTGTTTAAAAATATTTTTCCACATAATCATCAACGTCAAAAATAAAGAAAAAAAATTAAATTCTTTACTATTTGCTCTTATCGTAGTTATAATATCAATTTTAATAATAATTAAAACTTTCTTAAGCACAAAACTCCCACACAAGTTTTCAAATTCAATACCATGGAATAAGCTACGATTTACTATAGCTCAATGATTTTTTTATGTAATTATTTTCTCCATCTACATGGGAACGGGATGGCCATCCTGAGACTCTCTAGTTCCTGGCTAGCAACTGTGCTTGTCGTACCTTTATTATTATGGATTTTGTGAATTGTCACCGATATTTGATGACTATTTATTATATTACTGAAAATGTGTGACTCAGTTATAATCGATCCACATTCCAACACAACTCACCCAGCAATAGAAGATCACGTAATTGTCACTGTTGCTAACCAGGTGTGTTGAATCCGCCTGGTTGAAAGCGACCATATGCTGCCACCCGAACTCTGCATCGATGGTAGCCGAGACCATGGGCGAGTCCTCTCCAGTCGTCCAGTCCCAGACAGCGAAGGTCTGATGGCCCTCCTCTGCTGAGACCGTGGCCAGATAGCGAGCGTCCGGGGAGAGGGCAACAGCGGCCACGCCGTTGGGGTGAGGCTCGAACATCGAGCGCACAGGGATCCCGGTGTTGGAGTCCCAGATGATGACCATGCTGTTGGGGCCGCTGTCCCCTGTCACAATCCAGCGTTTATCGAGACTGCAACCAGTGCAGGTGACTGTATTCGACTGTGGTGTGAACAGGAAATAAGTTAAATTGATTGGGAGTGGCATGAAATTATTCAAATCTATTTGCGAATATTATTGTGGAAAAACCGGAAGAAAACACTTAGCCTAACTTGAGGAAGAACATGATTTTAATTGCAGTCCTAATTAAGGGACAGTTGTAATAAGATTTGCATCAATCTCGCAAAATCTTAGACAAACACCTTTGTTAATAGTTTATTGCTTTAGATAATTAAAAATATTTTATATAGAATTGTTTTTAATTAACTGTTCTAACTGTTCTAACTGTTTTAATTCACTGTGATAAACATAATAATGCAACTCGGGATGAAAATCTCGAAAATATCGTAATAGACAGATTTTCTTCGATAACAAGATTGACAAAATGACAAAACATCCTCTATAACAGGCTAATTCTTCCGCTTGAATTGTGATATCTACAGATGAGTCCATATATGCTCTAATAATTAATTGATTTTAGATTTTAATAAGTGTAGATAAATTAAAATAGGAAAAAACTGATATAAAAAATTTTTGGTTTTTACAGTCACGCAGAAATGTAGGATTTTCATATTTAATTATACTGAAAACGAATTGAGAAATAATTTGTTGCGTGTTATAATATTTAACAATCAAAAAAACTTTATTTAATTCGTTATCAAGATAATAAAACAAAAACAAATTACGCTTTTATTTTTTATAATAAAAGCATACAACATACGTATTACTTACAGTATGAAGGTAGTATATACAATTATTATTATTAGAATAAAAGATTTTTTTATTAAGACAAACATTGTTAACCATCTTACATGTCCCTGAAGTACGAGTTGTCGGTTGCGCTGGAAGTCGAAGAGGATGCCCAGATGTGCACATGTGTAGAGGATATAGCGTCGACTATCCGTACTCAAGTTGAGCATGGCTACATTTCGGTTGAGTCCAAAAGACCACACTGGTACCAGGGCTGTGAGAGGGTTCTCCATCTCAGGAAGGGAATGGGCGACCCCTCCTGAGGTAGCACTACCAGATCGGCTAACAATCGACGCCTCCTTAGAACTGGAAAAGGTTTCTGTTAAATTGGGAAATTAATAGCAGTTTTGTGAGAGAATAAATATATATATAACATAAGGTAATAGTCATGAAACAAACTTGTCTTATCTATAGATAACGCTCTCGAAAACATATTAGTTGATAAAAGTTACCTTTTTGGTCAAATGAAATCACTTTGTGAATGCTATGTTGACTGGTCTCATTCTCCAGTTCATCCGATTCTTTGACTAGTCGTTTTTCTAAGTCAACTAAAGAGTCATTTACAATATGTGTAGAATCGGGATCAACATGTTCTGCAGTCGCCTCTTCTTTATCTTTCGAATCAGCATTTTCTTCTTTGGTTGTTGTCTCTAGTTTAGTTTCTGATGTAATCTCCTCCTTTTCAGAAGCGAGCTCTGTGGTTTCTTCTTCTCTAACCTCCGGATTAGTAGAATCGGTATTCTTCTGATCAGTATCTTTGGTGTCATCTGGTTTCTGATAGGACTGTTCTTCCATGTCTTCAGTTTCATTTTTCACAAATTCCACTGGAACTTCTTTAACATCATCTTCCTCTGTTTTGTCAGCTGGGGTCTCTTCAACCCCCTCCCTATTCTCTTCTTCTCCATCTTTCGTATTACTCGTACCTTCAACCAAGACTTCCATTGTCTCCTCATCCTCCACCTTTTCCGCTTGTTCCGTTATTTCTTCCCTTTCGGTTTCCTTCACTTCAGTGTCAGCTACTGAGGTAGTGTCTTCATTTTCTTTCACCTCGTCTTCGGCTACAACAGCTGCGGGTTCATCATCGACAGCAGAATTATTAGTGTCGAGTATCAGTGGTTCCTCCTCTTCGTTATCCTCAACCACTACTGGAGCACCCTCTTCTTCACCTCCAGTTTCCTCGGGTGTAGCTTTGTTCTCCTCGATTGCTTCTGCACCCTCTTCTTCACCTCCAGTTTCCTCGGGTGTAGCTTTATTCTCCTCGATTATTTCTGCACCCTCTTCTTCACCTCCAGTTTCCTCGAGTGGAGGAGCTTCTGCCTCTTCCTCAGTTCCTCCAATCTTACCGTCCGCAGTCCTGGGTCGTTTTATTTCTGCAGTCGCTACTGAAGGTGACAGAGGTTTCTCTTCCGTCTCGTGTTCAACGTCATTATCCAAAACTTGGTCATCATCTCCAGCATCCATGTTTGAAAAAGAATTTAATCTGTAAAAGAATCGATTTTATTTTTTTGAAATAAATATTTTTTTAATAAATATAAAAACAAACTTAAAACTAGTGTTCAGGTAAATAAAAAATACCATTTATACTTGTCAAAATTATTATCATAATATTTGTGTTTATTTTATAATAAAACCTAACTTGGCACTAAATATAAATAATAGGTAAAACGTATATAACATTTCGCAATAAAAAAATTAAAAAGGATAAGAAGCAGTTTTAGACAATGTATAAATCAGTCAGTTAAGTTAACAATTCAAATTTTTTTGGACAAATTAAGAATGAAATAATCTAATGCATGAATAATCTTATAATAATCTAATAATAATCTAATAATAATCTAATAATCTAATCTAATAATCTAATTCATACACAATCCTGCAGTCTACATTTTAAAATGTTACTTAGAATACAACTGTAATTGTAAAATTTGTTAAATCAATAAATATCAAGTTCTGTATTATTTAAAAATATATATTTATGAATGATATAAAGATATAATAATAAAAAATTGTAAATACCATAAAATAAATTAGCTATTAATATTATATAAATAAAAGATATAGAGTCATATAAAATATTTGTGATTTATTTAAATATGTTTTATTAAATACCGAAAGATTTAATAAAAATGTAAAATATTTAATTTGTAAAAATATTATATATGGGTACAAATCATAAAATTCAATTGAATCTTTAAATATATTGATTGGACATAGTATAGCTTAATATTACTGATAAAAATAGTGCATTAAATTTCACATTAAATGGTGTAAACATCTTTTATAATAATATTTTTTAATAGAATTTAATTATAGTAATTAGTTATATTTAGAAAAGTATAATAATAAATTATTATATAAAACTTTTCATTAAAGTAACTCAAAGTAACTGTCAATTGATATAGTGACTTAAGAGCAAAACTAGACAAAATAACACTTATATATGATAATTAAGTTGCTGAAGATAGATTACAGGAAGTAGTTGGACAATGGATGATGGTCAAGGATTGGCACTTAACTAGACAAAAGTTGAGTGGAAATATAAGGCTTAAGATGTGACTTAGGCACTTATCATAGCCTATGTAATGTAAAACAATTTTCATTTGTAAAAAAATATGTGCCCACCAGGCTCTCCTGAGGAGAATATGACTATGAGAATCATGGTGCCTATATAAATATTTAATACAATTGTGATTTAATATTGTTTAATTTAATAATGACTTAACTAATTTATTATCAGTTATGATGAAGTGTAGTATTATTGACTGTTAATTTTTACTGTTTGGCTGTTAAATTCGACTGTTATATGTGAAAGTTTATTTCATTAATATTTTTTTCTGAGAATAAAAATGGAGATAATATTTTTGAAATCTAAATTTTACAATACTGTTGGTTAAAATAGTTAAATATAATTTTTTTTTAAATAGTAAATATATTTTCTGAAATATAGTTAAATATTGTAGCTAAATATTTTTTAGAAGTGATTATTAGTCAGCTTTTTAGTTATATTAGTAGCTTGTATTAATTAGTGATTAATATGTATGTAAAATATATTTCATATACTTTTGGTTGCATTTTATATAGTCATAGGAGGTTAATTCAACATAGAATCAGAAATTTAATATATAAAAGAATAGGAAAAGATTAAAATATATGGTGGGTGTTCAAAAACCACACTCATAAATGCACTCAATGAGCCCCTCACTAAAACATTTTAATAAGGGCTCATAAAATGTGTTCATAAGACACACTCATTAAGCCATCCTAATTAATGTGCTCATAAACATGGATTTCCATTTTAAAGGAAACATTTAAATTTTTAGCTACACATGTTTTGATTCATGGAAACAAAATTGATGTGTGTCTGCATTAATGGGACATACCTTGTGAAATCTGAACATATGTGCATGTGTGAGAACACTAAAGGAATGTGCCTGTGTGAGAAATGGCCAAGGAAGTGAATGTCATTAACCCTTTCCCGACAGGGCGATCAATGTTTGATACACTAGAAAATTTGACTCACACAGCATATCACAGTTCGTGATTCTATTTTTAGATTAGTAGACTCTGGTTGGCTTATATTTTATGAACCTTTCCTATACAAGAAATTCAATGTCTTGTTTACCTTCATATATAGATGTTGTCAGTCATACATATTCATTACCACATTGATGTTTTATATCTTCTGCTTGTAGTAAATGACTAAATAATAATAATGTAAAATTACTTGTTATGTAAACAATATATTTAATATTTCCTATAATTTAGAATAGTGCAATGTTATATATTTTATATAGGTAATGTGCATAATGTAGGAAACTGTGAGAAAACTTATATTTATATATTTTTTCATGTAAAAATCTACATACATTTAGTAAAGGATTATATGGCGGATTGTATCAGAGAAACAAATAATTAAAATATACCTACAGGTAAAATACAATAAAGTAAAAAAAAAATTGTTAAATTTTACTCAAAGTATCTTATTGTATTTTACCTGAATATTGTTATAAAATATGATATAGAATTTGTATATACATAACTGAAAAAAATTTCCAATCTACAGATGCAGTAGCAGATATATACCTAATTTTCTGCAATAATCCTTACTCCTGCAAATGTTATATTAGACATTTTTAGGAATAAAACGTGAGACCCAAAATGTGTTCACAATTTGCTTCAGCTATTCAACTAGAGGATTGCTAACAATAAATCAAATAACTTAATGCTTGCATAATATAAAAATCATTTTATATATTTCTTTTGTTTATCCTATTTCATTTCAGAATACCTTTTCTGTATTATCATATTGTTCTAATAAAAGACCTAATCCAATATCTTTAGTTCTAATTTGTCTTATTTAGGTATATATCTTAATTAGTATATAATTCATATATATGATTCCATAATTCAAACAAAATATTAGTTTATTTCAAATAAAGAATTATTACTTACAATCACAATTAGAAATAAAATTGCTTTAGTTTATCAATACAATATAGGATACATACATACAATAGAACAATATGACTTAAAATCCTATATATAAATATATTTATATATGCACATAAGGAAAAACTGTGATTTATTTTTGTTTTATAAATTTACTTAACTAAACTAATATAAATTATTTACATTTTTATAACAACAGGAGTTTATAAAATTTACAATGAAATCAACTGAATTTCTCAATATTTGATTATTCATCCGCTATGTGAACGCCCACATATTGTATATAATTTTAAATTAGGCTGTAAAGGTGTAGGGGTTTTCCATCAAGTTGGAATTCCCAAAACTATCAACGTCACAAAAATTTTGAAATTTTCAGCAAATAGAAATGCAAATAACATGTTTTTAAAAATCTGAAATTAAACATACCATCAGTAAAAGGTTAATAGAATGGTTTAATGAGCACTTAACAAGGTGGTATCTGCTCTCATTTAATTTTCACCAGATCAATATTTTATGATGGCTCTTTGGAACATGCATATAATTAGGGTTCAATAAAAGTATAGCTTTTTAGTTTTTTCAAATGCTGACTTGCTAAATGAGCCTTCTTAAGGTTATGAGCTGTCTTTTAAACACCCTCCTGGCATACAAAACAGATAGAATGCAGGCAGGTATATATTTTATATATTTTTATAGTAATTGTATGTCTAAGATTTTTGTCATTTTTTCTCTGTTTATATATAAAAATGAGTTCTGTACCTTGATACTTTTTTCTATGGCTTTTATGAGATATCATACTTGACAAGTCTATTTTTATATATAAATAGATAGGAAATGATGGCCAAAATCTAATCTGTTATAATGCCATGTAAAAAAGGGATCTTCCTAAGGATACATGGAATGCAGACTGGGATGTGCACCTCTAAGAACTTAGCAATAATTGTAGAATTGTTTATATTTATGATTTAAACAAATATTTTTTATTCAATATAAGATATACAACAATCGAGTTTACTTATTTGATTTTTGGATTGATATTTTGAAAACAATTAAATTTTAATAATTAAAAATAATTAAACTATAAATTAGATTAAGTAAATATAGAAATGTAAGAATTGCTATTAAGAATATCCTTTTTTTTAATATTTCGCATTTTTTAAACAAATTATCAAAATGGGTTTTAATGTATGGGACTGTAATAATTTCTCTCTTAATTTGAGATGTTATAATACTATATTTTATATTCGTTTAATAAAAAAAATTAAAAAAACACATTTCTCATAAAAGATTTTTATCAAAAAATTATATTTTAAATCTGGGAAGTAGCTTTACTGTCTCGATGACAACAAAAATAAAATGTTTAAAGAATTTAAACAAAATTTTTATATATTTGGATTAAACATTATCCGTCTATATTTACACAAAAAGAAATTCAGTATTGTCAAAGAATAATATGCTGCTTTATTTTATTAAGTTTATTAAGTTTATTAGTATTAATTTTAATTTATATCATTTTCTTATTAGTATTATTTTTATTTCTTAAAATATTTAATATTAACAAGTTTGCTCGTATATATATTCTGCCATATATTAAATATATGTAATTTTTAAAACAATATAACCATTTACTTTACTTAAAATTAATTATTAAAATGTTTTAAATATGACTGGTCAACTGCCCTAATACTGATGAATTGACACGATTGATGTACTCAATTTTTCAAAAGTTTCATTCGTATGTATAAAAATATGAAACGGAAATAAGTTCAAAATCTTCTTTTGAAATTTAATTAAAATGTATAAGAATAAATTATTTCTATATGCAACATATTACTGATCATAAAATATAAAAGTGTTAGTATAATTTTTCTTTAAAAAAATAAATAATTAAAATTTTAGTTTAAAATATTGCTTTTAAAATATACATTTAATTTTTATGAATAAAACCAAAATTATTTATTACATAAAATATTTGAAAAAATATTTAGCAAATAACTTTTAAAATTTTTAATCTAATTATCAAATTATTATTTTACGATCACTTTTAACATGGCGTTACTCCAGCACTTTACACTAACCATGCAATTGCGTTGTCATACAACAATACTTAATTGTACACTTTAATAAATAAATTAAAAGAAATGTCAGAATGTTACAAAGAAAATGACTATACCCAGTGAATGTGTTTTCACATTTATAGTTAAATATTCGACAGAAGTTCGAAGTTTGTATCTTTTATAAAATGTTCATGCAATACCAACTAGAGAAATTCCGCGGTTCTTTGGCATACGTATAATGCAAATGATAATTAACATTTTAAAGGATTTTCAGCTAAGAAAATATGAGTGATGGAAATCCAAAAAAAATAAAATAATTCGAATTAACTGTCATATAATATTTAGCGGATATTTATTATATGGAGAAAATACGTTAATACTATACGTATTCATTCATTTATCCTTTTAATAAAAACGCCACAGATTTCTATGTGAATGACTTATTCTATTAAAATAATTTATCTAGTTTTATACGATAGGTATACAGAGTACCTACAGTAGATAGTGAAATATATATAATAAAATAATGTTATATCAGTCTCAGTATTTATTACTTAATGTGAATGAAATTGACTCGTGATTTTTTTCTCCGTCGTCTATATCATCGCAATATATATTATAAATATTACGTACAAACATTCCAAACTACACGCGATTTAGAAGAAAAATTTCAAATATAGTAAAGTTTGACTTTGTATTTTGTTTTATTATATCTTAATTTAAGTTCGAAAGTTAATTATTTAATTGTTTAATTTATTTATAACAATGAAAATTAAACTAAAACATAAATGCTTGGACACAGAAAAGATTGTCACAGATAAATATTGTCAACATTGATAAATAAACTCATTTCTCATTAGCATGCCACGACGTTGAATCGACAGACGGAGAATTAGCTGTTGGATCAAAGCGTTTTTGGTGTAGATCGCATGATTTTTTATTTGAATCCGTTCATATAGTTACACAACAACATGAACATATATAAGCAACATACAATACTTTTGGAGGTAATTATTAGACAATGATAATTACATAAGCAGAATTAGAAATACAATCTATAAATTATCAAAAAGTAATGGTTTGTGAATATATAAAGCAATGCATTTTTACTACTGCATTTTAAAGAACAGTATTTTTCTATACTATAAGTTTGGAGTATCGGAAAAAGTAGATTGATCACCTTGAGCTGTTTCGTTAGATTGTTGTGAATGGAAGGCTCTCATCAAAGTATCGATCAAGCGAAGTTCGTGTTCTCTCTCTTCTCTCCGACGTTGATCATCTCTTAGATTAAGTTCGCGCGTGCGACGATCCTCCGCTTCATGAAGCCTCTTTTCCGATTCCGCCTGGAACTGAAGCAGTTTAGTAGTCATCATCTCCATCAGACGTTCTGCACCAACGCTAACACTGCAGATTGGCTCGGGCGTCGGCAAGTCCATTTCTGCAGGCGGCGACGAATGCATTTCGGCTGATATGCGAGTATCCTCGGGTGGTATTGTAAATACAGAAGCCGGTCTTATGCGTGGCATTTGAAATGGAGATATATACCGCGATTTAGACATGTGGTAGCGACGCTGAGGTTGTGTTAATCGATTTAATGATGTTGGACGTTTTATTGTCATGGGGATTGATTCCACGAGTGAAGGTAATTGTTTTTGCTCTCCGGGTAATGCAGATGGGAATTCGGATTTGATTTCAACCGGTGAATGGTACACTTCCTTTGTTGAACTGGTCGATATACACTGATTGACACCTTTATCTGGGGAATCGTGTTGACAGCTACCTGAATTTGGTGCATCCGCCTCTAGAATATCATCGTCTTTGTCACTGTTTATAATGATCTCATCAACTGCTGAGGTGTTTCCAATGATAGAAATATTCTTTCCAAGAATACTACGAAGATATTCATGAAAAATACTTTTCCTTCGAATTTTACTTAATTCAGCAGCATAAAACAGCCGTTTCATGTTTTTAACCTTCACTTTACACTGATGTGGATCTCGATTAAAGCCTTTTTTAGTCAGTTCATTGGATATATATTGAAAAATAGACGGCTTGGTTCTTGCACCATCTTGCAGTTGTTTTTTAACTATGTCTGTTTTCCAAATAGTAATGAGACAGTAAATCTCATCATGACTCCATGCATAGGATCTGGGTTGATATATTTTACTCCGTAAATATTGTGATTCAAAGGAATTCATTACTAAACGAATTAATCTACCTTGTCTGCAGGTTATATAGTGTTTCTGAAGCAACTGTTTGTCTCATAACTGCTAAAGAGAAGCGAATTTAGCAGTAATGTTTAAGTTGACACGATCGAATCGATGCTGGTTTAGCCAATCAGTAAGTAGCTATAAATTCTATTAATCCGGATTCTTTACGCAGGCTTGGATATAGCCGTCTTCGTGTGCTTTAGTTTGCCATATAAATCGATACCTAATTTAGTTGCGATTGAGATTTTGTTATAAAACACCTATTACCTAGCCAGGTTATGTAGGTATACTTACAAACGATAATATTAATGCTCTAACTTGGAATTTATGCATTCATAAGTATAGGTACCTACATGAATATAGGAGGTTGGATGCTCTTAGATAGGTATATAATAGGTTGTGCTTCCATTATTTTTGTGTGAAGCAACTTAGACAGCAAGAAAATTTAGTTGCATTATTTACCGAAACAACCTTCAGGTTATGAGCCTTATACACTGTACATAAAATTGGGTAATTATGTACCTATTTATTTATATACAATACATTATTTTTTAATAAAATTAACTGTAAGCAAGTATTTTTGATATGTTAGGTAGTTGCAGAATTTGTTAATATAAGATTATATTTTAATACAATCCTACAGGATTTTAATTTCGATTATCGGATAACAAAACATTATTTATTCGTCAATTTCGAAACGCCTGAATCTTGACAACTTTATAAACGACTTAATATTGGTTTATCGTTAAAAAAGTTAGTCATAACTTTGTTTTCTTTGAAACTTAATATAGTTTATATAGATACTAGCTAAATAAGTCTGAATAAGAGATGACAAACCGGTTTTGTTGACCTATATTTTTAGTTCATTAATTCAGCCGAGGATATAACGATTTAATAGTTCACCCTGCACTATACTTATAATAGCTATTTATTATACTATATTCAATCAACAACAAAATATAAATCAAGTGCAAATTCTATGTAGACGTACTACTATAGTTATACCTATGCCAATTGCGTTATCAGTCTGTATTATACAGTATATATATATAGGATGCGATGCAAGAAAAAGATCCAAAATAATTTTTAGATTATAAATGTAGAAATTATTATCTGAGTCTTAGCTTATTTCTCTATATGGTTTATGATTAAAAATTGAAACTGTATGAAATGATATTTAATTAATTACTTGCATGCATATGGGAAGTGGCATTTAAATGCGTTTCGAACTTATTTTTTAAAGTTGTACCACCTCATTCTTTTGAAATAAAGGACATTCACAAGCGAAAGGAAGATATAAGCTGTGCGGACGTCCGCAATGACAGCAATTGTGAGGTATATAATACCACACAGAACTTAAGATAATTATAGAACATATATCATATTGTCTATAAACCAAACTGTATCAACTTTATAAATATATATATAGGCAGTTTACAAGAGAACTATAAAGAAGTCAACTATACAGGTACGCTAGGTCTCCAGAAGAATAAGTATAACCATGCATCCATATAAATTCGAAAGGCTAGACAGGACCTATGATAATCCAGACCGTAGTTTTGTGGATGGGCCGCAGAATCCATGACGACAATTTTTGTGATAGAATTTTATTTTCTGTATAAAAACCACCAAGTAAGAGGGTTCGTATAAACAAACACAATTTACATATTTACTGGGCACGTGAAATGAACCCTCATGCAGATATGGAGAAACTTTTTATATATATTTTGATACGCATGTAATTTGGGGGAATTCGGATATACACTTAAGTTGATACAATATTATCGGTTTTTACCTGAAGGCGATGAATGTTCTAATAATTGTCAACTACATCTGCCTAACCTCCATGAGACAAAGATCTTCAATTTGACGTGATCTACTCTATGCAGAAGTCGAGAAAACTCCGGCCCTATAAATTATTTGAAAATTTTTTATTTCAAACAGGTTGAAAAAGGAATAAATTTTATATTAACAAAAACCTTACATCTGACGCGTGGACAACGTGAGAACCACTTGAAATAATTTATGAATATTATAGGGCTGTATTTATATGTTTGTTAATTTTCTTATATTTCAAAATGAATCGTAGTGATTTTTTTACGTGATTTGCAAACCAAAAACTCATTGAAATATGATGGAAACAAACATGAAGTGCTGACCAGAGCTGACTCACTATAACACACAAGTAATTGGATTATTTTGCAGATCTTCATTAAAGATCACATCAGGTTGTAATATTCGTCAGGAGGAACAATATTGAGACAAGCAGTGATAAGTAATATAAATAAATTGTAACAATTTTTCATTTTACGAATGCTGACTCGAAGATAACAGAAATTAATTTTTCGCAAAGTTTAATTAGCATACCATTTAAAAATCAAAATATTGAATGAATTTTGATTTTATAATAAAAACATTGAATATACTGAATAGGTAATAGTATTATATTTGGCACAAGAAGTATAGATATTAATTATATTAATCGACAAAACTAAATAGCTAATGTATAAAAAACGTTCTAAGTTAAGCCCTTTAAATGGAGCATATTAGCATAACGTTGAAAGAAAAATGTGAAACAGCCTTCGATTGCGAAAGTTTACATTAGCTCTACGTACACAGAATTTTTAAAATGAAGTAAGCTTGTGATATCCTCCGAACTTAAACACATGTAAGTAAAGTTTGGCCTTATAGTACAATGTTCACAAATGACTACACTAGTTAATTGACATATATCACATGTTATTTATGAATCTGCGGTTACAGTCAGTTCAAATTTGATTATAATATCAACTACATGTGTAACATATATTGTTCCAAAATAGCCGAATAAATCAGAGGTTTGAAACACTTTTGTTATATAATTTAAATACAATTAATATCGTGTTCACAATAATCACTTTTTTCAAAAAATAAAAAAATGAGGAAAAATGATATCTGCATATTGGAAAAGATATGAAACAAACCAAGGAAATAAAAAAACAGAAAACAAAAGCTGACAATTCTTTTCAAATTAAAGGAATTATTTAATTTGAAAACACAAAAAGCGCGTGTACTTAACATGTTAAATTTAAACCACATAAAGAATGAGTGAAGACCTAGTCCGTGGTTACTGGAGAGTCTGTTGTAGAAAGATTTGTAGATGGTCCAGTATTGTTCCGACCGGATCTGTCCGCGCTTGCGCACCGCTTTTCAAATAGTGGCTTAATTATCTGATTCAGTATCTAGGAAGAGAGAGAATGGGAGGTGAATATGAGGATGGTTGATGATTCCGCTAGGCACATGTTAAAAAACACAATTACTAAAAATCATTTATTTTAGAGTGACAGTACCTCTTTTTATATATTTTAAAAAAGGTTTACAAGTCAGGTTTAAAATGCGCAATTAGCTGATGTTGGTTGATTAGGAAAAATTGTCACTAATTCATGATCGCGAAAGATTGTCTAAATTATACAAACTGATGAAAATATTACGTAGTTTTTTTTAAATCAATAGCAGCTGTTCTGATTTCTATAATATATACGTTACTTTGAAAGTAAATACAACAATATGACAGGTTCTCGATAACTTCAAAAATACAATGCAACTATTCTTGAAAATAGCTGCGAAATAAAGAAGTTGGAATATATTATTAGAATCAAAGCTGCAAATGCTGAAATACTAAATAAAACAGGCGAAAAATAAAATTATACATATCATATAATATAGTGTATTAGAAATAAAATCAGTGAAATAAATAATTTAAATGATAAATCTTTAGCAAACATTATTTATAAAAACGAAAAATATTTCCATTAAAATAGCCAATGTATTAGAATGGACTAAACTGCTTACCTTAATTCAATGGTGCGATATTAAGATATTAAACAGTATCTAAGTCATAATAGGTCACAGAAAAAAAATAGCACAGAACTTTTTATTTAAGCAATTGAAAGATAATTCATAAATGTACAATAATAAAAATTATTTATCTTTGAAATATGTAATATATAAAATATTAGAAAGGATATATATATATCAGAAAACACAATCTTGTATATTGTAAATTCAAAAGCGTAACAGATGCACACGACTCAATGGTGTTCATGCGATATTGTTATTTTAAATCAAAGCAGCTAATACCGAAAAAATTATTAGAAAAAATTCTATTTGAAGTAGCTTTATTTTAGTTTTTAAAAACACACTTTATTCTCAAACAGATATATTTTTAATCAATTGTAAAATCAATATTATATTAGCTGAACCATGACAAAAATAAATCAATAAACCCTTAAACACTTCATAAATAAATAAATAAACAATTAAACTCGATGGCTCGTTCTAAAGTAACATTCAGATAACTAGAATTTCGAAGGCTGTTGTACTGTTAAATTCAAATGATGTCAACTATGTTGGCCTATCTTTCAGACAAAGTAAGTGCATCTTCAGTTTAATGAGATCTCGTTGGTGCTCGCACGGTATCTTCTCCAGAAGACGGCAAAGCATGCGGGGAAACTCTAAGTCGGACGCCACCTTCTCCTCAACAGCAGCAACGGGGGAGCTGGAAGATCCTGGCTGTGTGCCACATAAGGTGCTTTCGATTGTCGGTTCACAATCGGGTGATATACCCCCGAGATTCTTTAAAGCAAAGAATAATTGAGACATAACAAATTTAACACGAACATAACTAACAGGAAATTGAAATAGCATTTCAAAGGATAAATAATTTGAATATAAATCGTCTAAGTTAGAAATTGATTGCCATAGGATAAAACACATGTTTTTATAAATAAAAATATTTTTCGATTGTATTATAAGTCCTGTTTATTTTCAATATTTCAAAATAGCCTTAAAGTCGGCCTCAGTTATCACCAATGCAAGTTATAAAAAACATAGATACCACATAGCAAGTATATAACATTACAATACAATTCAAGAAATCGAAAAAAATAAATCGCTCACAAAAATCGAATAAATGTAGACTAGTAAAGTAATATAAATGGTTATAACACGATTAATAGGGGATTAATTACACAAATAAAACACACACCTGTAGTGGAGAACAATCAAAAATGGAGGATTGACCATCAACTGATGACGACAGAGATAAGTTAAGTGCTGCTATCATTGGCAATTGGTCCTCATCAGACTGTAAAGACCAGCGTGTTATTTCCACCCGTGTATGATGATATATTACATAGGTTCTTAAAGGTATACTTCAAGTAGGTACAAGTAGAACATATTATTGATAGAACGGAAACTTAACCATCAACGAAGAATGTGACACAACAATAATTTCACTGGAAAAACTATTTTGATTATCATACTTAATAAATTAAAATAACAAAAAAATATTATAAAAAATATTTATATAGGGCAAAAAATTATTTTAAAAATATTTAACCGTGTTTCACCATTGCCCGTTCTATGTCAGGGAATACTGTCTTCATGTAGTCAAAAAAGGGCGCAAATTATTTTTTCTTAAAAATACTGAAAAATTACCTTGCAGAGTGTATCGAAAAATTGTAATTGAATGATAAAAATGCTTCCGTGATATTATTTTAACAGTATTGAAGTACGAACAAAAAAACTTAATCAAACCTGTATTTTATCCTCCACAGCTTGACAAGTGAAATCAGGACAATCGGAATGTTCTGAATTTCTCAGCCAAGCCTGACTTTCTTGCACAGCTTGTCTTATCTTCGACACATCCAGATTCATTTCAGACACTTCCGGGTGTAGTAGACGTTGTTCGATACGCTGTTTATATGACACAAGATTAAATTAGATTAAAAAGTCCTTCAACTTCAAAGAATAATAAATTGTTAGTAACCATTGTAAACCTTCCAAACTGACCATTGTAAACCTCCCAAAATGACCATTGTAAACCTTCCAAACTAACCAATGTAAACCTTCCAAACTGACCATTGTAAACCTTCCAAACTAACCAATGTAAACCTTCCAAAATGACCATTGTAAACCTTCCAAAATGACCATT
>JAUZNC010017893.1:0-25345 GCA_034780395.1 Vannuccia rotundouncinata | reverse complement strand
TTGTAAACGTCCCAAAATGACCATTATAAAACTCCCAAAAATGAACATTGTAATATCATAGATATTAAAAAATTACTATTGTAAACCTCCTAAAATTACCATTGTAAACTTTCCAAAATTACAATTGTAAACCTCCAAAAATGACAGTTGTAAACATTCTAAAATTACCAATGAAAAGCTCCTAAATTAAAAAAAAAATTGCAAAATAATATTTAATGAATTTGCGATTTAGTATGTGTCAATAGTTAGTGTCAATATCTTACCTGAAATAGCTCCTTAAGTTCGACCACGGCCTTGGGCCTATCAACTGCATTTCGAAACCGCCTACTTGCTTTGTCTGCCAAACCAGTTAACTGCTCACGACGGTCAACATAGGATTTGATGTCAACATTAGCACCATCGTTGTAAAGCCAGTCCTCAATTTTAGACATTATAGATGTTAGATTATTTAATTCAATAGGAGTGAGATGTTGATTCAGACCACTTTGAAGACGGTCTTTTAGTTCATAGATATATTCTTCAAGGTCATTCTTGGAACTCATTCGTTTCTGCTCGGCGACTTCGTGAGCGATCATTTCAGACTATAATGAGAGTCGGATGAAGATTTCATAGTAATAAAGATGGATATACAAGAGAATACAATTATACAAGATATCTTTTAAATTTCTAAAAAAATAATAATAGTATTACAAATGTAAAATTATATTTAGAAGTAATATTTTAAAAATGTGTTTAACCATTGTGGAGCAAGAGATGAAAATATGGAATGGACATCAACCATCATATTAATTAAAAGGTGTCAAATGTGAGATTGAAGATAGATAATGTCCTTATAAGTTAACAGAAATTTTACATTACAAAATAATCAATTTGTAAACTGAAGTATCCTTTACAAGTAATATGTGTTTATATTGCTACTCAGTGATGTGTGAAGCGTTAAAATGGTTCTATTAGAGGGGTACTATTGATCAGTAGCAATACAGCCAGGGCTCCCACACATTTTCCACATTTTTGATAATGTTCCATGACCTTTCAGTGACAATAGGAACCTTTAATGAAAGCTTTTCTACATAGCCTATGGATATAGCAAAAATTTTCACCTCAAATTTAATCATTTTGGAAAGAGAATCTTGACTGATCTCTCCTGGTAATTCACTGATCACAGGAATTTCATGATCATGAGCTCCCAGGGGTCTACGATTTTCCGACTTCGATTTCCCCTGATTTCCTAGTTTAGCAGCGTGGACATCTAAACATCTGTTAAAAAAGTATTATGATCTGTTCATTAATATGAATACCTATGTGCAATAAATGCAAAACACATTTTAAATAATTATCAATTACAATTATAGATACTTACAAATATGCAAACACATAATTTGAGATAAAATTCATAAAATCAAATAATTTTAAATTAGAGTATTATTTTATTGAAGTATTGAGAGAAATGAGTTGAAATTACAATACGAGATATACGATACATCCTGCATAGCATGCAGACAAATAAAAGTAAAGTTAATTCTGTTAGTCAATAGCTTAGTCATTAATAATTGAAATACAAATCAAAATCTAATTAAAGTTACACGGGCTACGAACCAGTATCGAGACAAACTCGATCATTGAAATGTTCAATATTGTAGAATTATGAACGAAATCTATATTATGTTTAGCAGAATATGTTTCAAAAAATGGTCAATATAATTTCTGAACTTTCTTGACGTGCTTATATCTAAAATTAAATTATATGACGATTAATTTTACCTGAAATGAGTTTATTATCATCTGAACAATCTATTAAATAATGAAATATTTTCTAGAATTACAAAAAAAAGAATAATTGATTAACATCTTGGAAGACAAGCAAGTAATAAATCTCACTCCTGAGGGTATGTTTCATAGTCAGAACTAGGAGAAGGCTCTCTCGACTTCGACTTAGCGTCGACAACCCGAGCCTTCTGCAAACTAATGATCCCGTGATGGTTGACCTGTAGAGTTGCAATTACCGCTTTGCCAGATCCCGAAACATTCGATTTCGAAGTGTCGATATTGAAGTGTCCTGTTGGGGAAGTATTCAAGAAACGTATGACAGTCATTTACACATTAGCTTCAATCTATGGGGTATATACTGAAGATTTTTTGTAAACATTCAAGCGCAAAATGTATCAACACATTATAACGGTTTAAAATAAATTATGGTTTAATTCTGTTACAATTGGTGGTTAGTAGTGAAAATTGATAGTTTCCCCGTCATCCACAACTCCAGTGAAGTATAAGGCTAGACTACAAAAGGTACTCCAATACTGATAACTCTTAAATAGAATAATAGGACATTATAATTCACATAACAAATTTATTTTGTTTTACTTTGAGATGCTTTATAAAATGAATATTTTTTTATTAACAACTTCTTTATATAAAAGAAAACACAGAAAAATACAGATTCAATTCATTATTATCAATCACCAATTAGCTGGCAGGAATTGGGCAGATAGTCAGACGTCGAGTAACTGAGTTTTACTGGAAGCACCTTACTGCCCTGATACGGCATGCGTATCTTGTTGAGGGAGGGGTATGTCTCGAAGCGATTCAGGGTCGGTTTGGCCGTGCCGTCAGGGTATTGGACAGTGACGACATGGGGGCATATGTCGTTGATGGCGAATTTTCGGATCTTGACGGAGGGGCACTTCATAGCGCACTGTTCGACAGAAGAGGGTTTGTTCATTTGGATTAGATATAAGGAAACGTGTTCAAATAAAAGTTTAATAAGTTATTATACAACCAAATAAATTAAAACATATTGTGATATTTTTATATAATAAAACAAGTTATGTAGGAAATATAGTTGAACTTAATGGCCTTAATATTATCCCTCGTGAATTTTCTCTAATATAATGACTACAAATGTAAAATTAACAGAATTAAATTCCATCACTTCACTAGCACAATTTTATCTAGATAACAAACACAACCTCACTACTGCATTAAAAAACAGCCCGTCATATATAAAATATGATTAAACATAGGTATTTGTATTCCTTATAATCGTCTACAGGAAACGTGTGATTGAAAAAAAGTAAGTATTTATTCAAATTGGTTTAGATTTCACCATCAAAGGAAATACAATATTCTTTTAATGCAAATTAATGGACGGGAAATAGTTAGCACATAATGGTTTATGTTAGTTACCAATATTAGTCAAGTTTTAACTGGTTAGATAATTATTGGACCTGCTATCAACAGATACATTCTGATTTGTGAACACAAATTAGGAATATCTTTTAGTGTAATATAAAATAAATGATTTATTAATTTTATAGACATATTCTGTGATGTAATACCAACAGGTAAATCGATGGGAGATAGCACCAACAATTACTAAAAAGAAATTTAGAAATAATGAAGAATAGGTAATGTTGACAATACTAGGTAATTATTATATTAATAAGAGAAACTTCACAATGAATTCTATACACTTCAACATGGTATAGTAGCGTCAAATCCGTTATTAACTCAGGTTATAGACAAAATAAAATTACTCACACAGTCACCCTATGAGAAAGTTCAAAAGAAACAACATTACAAGGGTATGTAAACTTCATTGAACAGAAAAAAGTTTATCTTCCCCAATAATATACGATGTCACTGTTAACCTATATACATTACAACATCATCTAAAAAACGAATCTATCGAATATTTAAGAAGATACATGATATTATAGAATCCACAAATTGATCCAAATTTATGACACAGTTCTTAGTAGAAAACACAACATCCACATAAATTTTAACTTTAAGATAAATTCTGAATGAAAACTAACAAATTGAAAGTTCTACCATGGATCGTTACCTGTAAAGCACAGCCCCTGGCAACAGCTTCATCCGAATTAATAGAGGTTCTGGGCTCCATTCCAAAGACATTCTTAATGATCGCCTTGATAGCGGGGATTCGTGTAGAACCGCCAACTATCTCAACAGCCGCCATGTCCGATGGCTGAATAGAGACATCCTCTAGAAGTGACACTAACACCGACTGTATTGTTGATAAAAGTGATGCGCTGAGCTCCTGCCAAGATAACAAAACAAGATCCAAATCATATTTAAATCCTGTCTGATCATCTTATCAAAAAATGGCAATAAATCTGTAATAAATTGACGAATGATAATGCAAATAATAGAATATTTTAAAAAAACACGAAGAGGGACAACACAATGACGCATTGTCTCAGGTCTTTTTGGGAGTTTTGAAAGGAATTATATTTTAAAAATACAAGCCTTTTTTCAAAACAGATGAAATAGATGCCTTATTAAAAATCCAGACTGTTCAAGACTGCGTACGAACCCTGAATATATACATTTCCATTTATGATTTAAAATATTTTGATAATCTCATTTAATCAGTTATATTTTGTTAGTATACAAAACTATATATAATTCATTTTAAAGGGTCACAATATTGTTGAAACATACCTACCTTCAAACAATCCACCAACACAACTCTATTAGCATAGAACTATAAATGTATTATCTTGAATTGAGTACGAAGTGTTTAACTATAGTCCCCACTAAACCACCATAACTAGTGATACAAAAGAGAAGAAGAACCTACCTCAAACTTGGCCCGGTTCATCCTCACTTTCACATCGACATCCTCCTTCATGAAGGACTCAATCGTCAAGGGAATATCCGTGGAGTTCGTGCTCATGAGTTTCTTTAACTTTTCACATTCGTTCATCAGCCGACAGCTTCCCTTGTCACTATCGAGGACAGACAGGCCACCATACCGGCTGGCAATCTCCTTCGCCATGTGGTCGAAGATGCAACGGTCGAAATCCCGACCGCCAACACTAGAGTCGCAGGTGGAGGCGAGCACCTGCAGTTGCCCAGCTTGGAAGGTGACGATTGCCGCCTGGAGGTGCGCATATCCGCAGTCAATAAAGGCAACAATTCGCGGAGACTCGTCCTGGGCCGGCATATCGGTCATGAAGACACCGTAGGCCAGGGCAACTAGTCACAACAGGGTTTAATAGTTAGTAGTAGAGTAACAGAAACAAGGAAATAGATAACAACGAAATATTATTTTGTAAAGGAATTTAAAAATAGAAAAACATAATATATTACCATGATTTTAACTAGTGAACTAGCTTGTGAATTATAGCACACATTCCCTAGCAGGGTTCATAACAGTGTTTTTAGTTATGGTTTTAAAGCAATGTGAACTTACGAAGTTTTGGTAGTATAGAAATGTTTTTGTTGTTTAATTACATAATATAGTATCAATTGTTGCTAGGTTAATCGCTAATCAATTGTTAATCGTTTTTAGTCATTAGAAGGTTGTCTAAAGTACATGTTATAAACCATAAAATGAATGTGTCGTAATAATAAAAAAAATATCAAATATTACACATTTTCCAAAATGTACATTACACTAATCCAAGGATACGCAAAGAGATAAAATGAAAGATATACAATAACGTTTACCTAAAAGAACATTTCTATAAATAGATAAAATTTGTATTTTAATTACGTAACGGTGTCAATTTTGTTTTATATGTATATAAAATCAAAAGACTGTAAATTAAATTATTTTATATAAAACTGGTTATTCTAAAATGAGATTTTTTGTTAATGTAATAAGCTAATATTTATTAACTATAATAATTAACTTTTGTATGAGATAAAATTGAGTAATCAAATACTTAAATTATTCATAAAGATCACATACAATTTAATTTTACAAAAGTAATTCTCTTAAAAGTTAATTTTTAGAATAATCACAGTTGATATTAAATTATAATTTGTCTTTTTATCGACGCGTTTCTGATTATTTAAATGTTTAAAATTGAAATTAGACAGATTTCTTGTGTCAGGTTCAACAATAATTAAAAAATTACTTGCATACCAGCGGTGATATCATTGAGAAGTTGTAGACAATTAAGTCCGGCAATTTTACAGGCGGCCAACATGGCACGACGCTCACAGTCCGTGTAAAAGGTGGGCACATTAACCACCACATTGACAACTGGACTGCCCAGGTTGGACTCGGCTATCTCCTTGAGTTTGGTGAGTTGTATGGCCACAACTTGCTCCGGGCGAAGCACTCGCTTCTTTCCTAGATATACAACCTGGAGGATGATATTTAATAGTTTTAGCATCGATCACATTACCAAACTTGGGGATAGATATTTCGCGACAAAATTTAACATCAGAAATAAAGTTGAAAAGGATATTAAAATATTATAATTAAAAAAATATCTTTTCCAACCTAGATGAGTCTGGCAACGTGGCATTGTTAATAAAAAAAATTAATTTTCTTACTGTGGGTCTCCATTATCTATTAAATGTCTAGTTTTTTGACTTAACAAGTCCCGTGAATCAAGTGAAAAATTCTCAACTCGATAATTGTATTACTATTTACTCCTTAATTTATAATGTTGACTTTTGTAACCTTTAAAAGATTACCTCAATTCCAATTTCGCCATCAGGGTCTTCAACAAGTTTGAATGGGAGATGTGGCATTTCCAGTTGTACCACAGAATCTCTAAACCTCTTTCCCAGAAGAAGAGAGAAGTTTGTGAGAGTATTACGAACATTTGTTGTCTGCTGTTGTTGAGCAGAGATTCCTACATGTCGGACACTGTCTGTGAAGGACACACAGGTTCTGAAGAAAGAGAGGAAGGTAAAAATAAGATTAGAATATTTTTTGAAATTTAAGAAAATAGACTACAAACCATTAATAATTAACTATTATACAATACAAATCAAAATCAGTTTGATCCCATTAGTAAGTTATAGTGAAATAAACTTGCAAAGATGTGCAACAATCTTAACCGTTTGAAGTAGTAGAATAATTAAAATCCGTTTAATTTAAGAGTGGTAAAGGCATGAAATAGCACAAAAAAACCTAATAATTGCATTAAAATTCGTTTTAGATAAAGTTTTAAAAGAATGTACCTTTTAGCTAATAATAAATAGTCCTGGATCCCAGATGGTTTTAATCAAAATGTTTGGTGCTAAAGGTTTGATACTTTTATCAAGTAATATGATCCATGGGGTGATCTTAAGTTGCAGAAATTGTTCCTTATTTTTTATGAGCATTTTAGTGTTTTTCCATATTAAAGAATAGAAGAAATTCTTATGGTTTTTACACAATTTTCATGAAAATGCTGATTTTAAAGAAAATAATGATGTTATTCCCACTTTTGAATAAATTGATGCATATCATATTGTTCATTTAAGCATTTTTAACATATTTCAAGCAAAATTAAATGGATAAGTCAAACTAATTATTTTCTAAAAACAATTGAATATTGGTTCTCAAGATTAAATATGCCTAAATTATAATAGTATTAGGTTTCTGAAATATGATTAGCATGACTTTTCAATATAATTTTACTTGTAATATATTGAAAACATTTAGATGAACAAACTGATATACATCAATTTATTCAAAAGTGTGAATAACATCATTATTTTCTTTAAAATGTGCATTTTCATGTGAAAATTGGGTGAAAACCATAAAATTTTCTTCTATTCTTCCATATAGAAAATCACTAAAATAGTCATAAAATAAATAAGGTACAATTTCTGCAACTTAAGACTTACATATTAAAAGTATCAAACCTTTTGCACCAAACATTTTGATTAAAACCATCTGGGATCCTGGAACAATAAATATGGTGTTCAGATTGAAAATTCAAATACATAATAGAGCATAGATGACTGTTAAAATATTTTTATCATTTTAAGATGTACCTCAATTGAGTTTTAATAAATAGAATTTTTCCTCAAAATTAATCAGTCTTAATACACCTTACCTTATAATATATATATTATTTTTGTAGACTAAATTAATGATATAAATTCTGATAACTTAATTTCTTTTCTATAATGTTTTAAATGTTTTTCCATATGATGAATTTAATTTTAATTCTAAACCTAAATAGTTTTTTATAACATTGACAATTTTCATGACAATATGCACCAAATATTTCCATATTTAATTATTTTGCTCATTTCAAAGAGTTTAAAATTAAACTATTTTGAGTTACAAATTCTGTTCTTATGCTTTTTAAAAATGTCCAGAATTATTATTACAGGGTCCCCACCTTGAATCGCAAACCAAAATCCCTACTTTTCCTGATTTTTACAGTAAAATATAAGAAAAAACTTTGTGGATTTTAAATAGTAGACAGTACATATAATTAGAGAAAAACTTGAAATTGATAATTCATTAATGAAACAAGAGACATCAACTAAATATCTAGGCCTTTTCATTCAAGATAATTTAAAATAGGAGACTCACATAATAAAATATATAATTAATAAAATAAACAGACAAATACCAGCTTATCATATATTAAAAAATAAAATTCCATATGTGAAACTAAGTATGCTTTATAAATACTTGTCATACTCAATCATTAATTATGGAATTGAGCTATATGGTAGAAAAAACACAGCTTGGCTAATACAACTTCAAATAAAACAAAATATGTTACTAAAAATACTATATAAAAAACCTTATCTATATAGTACAAACAAATTACATACAGAAACCAATATTCTGAAGATACATAGTTTATATTACTATGTAAATTATAGCCTAGGATACCATTTCACAATGTGAATTAGCTCCCTTGAATATTATATACTATAATAGATTTCAATTTATTATTGTTCATAATAAGTAATAAAAATTAACACTAAATAATAATTTGTATCAACATTTTTTTCAGGATAGATTAATGAAAAACCTAGGAAAATTCCCATTTTCAAGATCGGGAAAATGTATTGCTAAAAACCTAGGTAAATTCCCATTTTCCTGAGTGGTGGGGACCCTGTTATTATAATTCAATTATATAATTGCTATTGAATTAATGCATAACTTAAATGGATTTATATATCATATTATATATATAATTATAATACAAATATGAGTTTAATATAATAAAAATAAAATAATGCTTCATTAACATTATAATTTTAGAATGTTTGATAAAAATTTTTTTAACTTATTTAAATTAATTATTATTATAGTTTGTGTAGTTAATTTTATATAAGAGTGATTCTATTTTATTATTATTATATTTTAAATATGTGGCTCTCTGATATATTTTATCTTATTACATATTTGAATATTAAAACTAAGATTAAATCTATAAAATTGACTATTACTAAATTTCTTAATTTTTCTTTCTGAATGCATATAAAATGTATATTATATTTCATTGTTATAGAAGAAGATTTCAATTAACTTGAAATTCTGAAAGTTATCAGCATCACAAATATTTTGATTTTTTTAGCAAATTAAAATGCAGATAACCTTTTTGAAAGTCTGGATTTTATAACATTAATAACAGTAATAGACAGAATTTCAATATTGTAATTTAACAAACTATTGCCAAATAATTGAAACATTATTGAAAGAAAATTATTTTGTTATCCAAAATAGGTTAAAATGTATTGTTTTACAGTGGAAATTCAGGGAAATATTTAGGGCTATTCAAAAATACTTCTAAGTTCTAACATAACAAGAGTAAATTTAAATGAAATTGTTAGAAAATTGTGTCTGCCACTGGATATATATATGTTTTAATAAAGTAGTATTAATTTTATCTTTTGCTTCATAACACCAGATATTTGTTTAAATTATTTATTTAAATTGTAGAGTTATATTAAATTAACTAAACTTACGGAGTACTTCTTTCACTACATTCATTCACAGCAATTTCAATTCCTCCAGAGCGAGCAATGCAAACATAAGAAGAGTGACTACCTAAATCAAAACCAACTACTGTAGTAGCCATCAGGTATATTTATAACTCAATATGACACTAACAAATCAGGAACTATTAATTTAAAAACTAGAAAATTCCTGAAAATTCTGAAATTTGTTTAAATCAAAATAAAATTGAAGTTCAGGGATGCTTACAGCTATACAAATAATTTAATAATGTCAGTCAAAAAAGTGTAAAAAAAATATACACATTTATATTAAATGATAAATTTATTTATTAATTATATTAAGACATTTAAAATACTTACAAATGTATAAATTATAATATTTAATAATATAAAATATTTTGTTTATCCCTTTTAAATTTATAAAAAATTACCAAGATGTAAAACTAAATTTACATAATACAGCAATTTTTTTAGAAAAAATTAACAAAATTTTCAAAAACATAATTAAATATACAAAATAATACAAATCTTGATTGATATATAAAAATGATTTATTAATTTTAAATTTTTGTATAATCCATAGATAAATTAAAAATAATATATTAAAAATTGACTATATTGTAGTCAATTTTTTATTCAAATAATATATCTATAATATACCAGATGAATTTTGTACGGCAGATGACATTGACTTATAATATATATTTATATATATATATTAATAATATATTATATATAATTCGTTGGGCAGTGCCCTTCAAAGTGAAAAAAAAGTTGGAATTACTAAACAGAATATAAATTATGTAGAATTTGAAGATTATGCGAACAATTCAAGTTGATCCTGTACATATATATATAACACTTATATATTGTTTATCTAGACCGGCAAACTGATCAAAAAACGTCCAGAGCGGATTTTAATTTTATACGGTATTGGTTTTGTTTTAAAGAGTGTTTTTTAATTATATTAATCGATTAATTTATAAATTTCATTAATCTATCAGATATAATGTTAACTTCCGCTAATCAATTTGGCATTGCGATTGTCGATATAGATATATATTCCTCCGAGGACGTTTGTTACTATTGAATATTGGTCAGTTTGCCGATCTAGATAAATAATATATAAATCATTGCGATCCTGTATTTATTTTTCTGTGATTATTATTATTAATTATAAGAAATTATATTCTAAGTTTATGTAGATAAATTATTGGCGGCCATAAAGTATAATGCAGCGCTAACATAATATTCTTAATGAAATGCCCTATAATTAAGCGTAAGGTATCTCAATTTGCTATTAATTGAAAGTTTGTATATACCTTTTATTTTGTATTATAAATTAAACTATTAAAAGTTTTAAAAGTGCATTAGCTAAAAATAATAAAAATAGAAATATGCTTACCAACCTTGTTACAATCTTGGCAAGATTCTTGGTACCTGCAAGATCTTGACAGGTCGGCCATTTTACCTTTGGCAACAATCTTGGTGTGGTTCTTGGCAAGATGTACATGGGTTTACCAAGAATTTTGACAAGAAGTTGCATGGTCTACCAAGAATCTTGACAAGAAGTTGCTTGGTCTACCAAGAACCTTGACAAGAAGTTACATGGGTCTATTAAGAATCTTGACAAGAAATTGCATGGGTCTACCAAGAATCTGACAAGAACCTATCTCGAATGTTTAGGCATATTTAAAATTATTAAATAGTAATCTTTTTTATATACCTGTTACTAATTATATATAATTATAATATACAACAAATTAAATCTGTATAAAATTTTAATGTTATTATGATATAATATTGCACGTCTCTATCTAGAATCTTGACAATAGTCTATTACGAATGTTTAGACAAATATTTACTAATTTGAAATTACTAAACAACAAAAATAAAAAAAATTCCGATTATTACTATTTTATTTATTATCAAATAAAAGTTTGTCCACTTTAAAATATTAATGTTATATATTCAGGTCTTCTTTCGCTAAGCGTCCCTTCCAGCTTCCCTTCATGCTAGGTAGTAAACTACTTAATAACAATATTTTAGTAGATAAAAAAGTTAATTTAAAAAATATAAGGGTTTATAAAATTGAAGACTATTATGATTGTAATTTTCTAGTCAATCGATTTTTTTGATATATAAATACAATCTAGTCTCGAAAGTCTAGTCCGTCACCCTCGATTTTCCGTCAGATTACTTGGGAACGGATTTATTACTCTTATTGTGTTACCATACTGTCTCTATATTCGATTCTATATACACTAATATTATTTGAAATAAATGAAATATAATATGTCGATAAAAGTATTATACGTCGATAAAATATTATAGTAGTATGGGATAGGCAACTCTACCTCATGACTCATCCCCCCACCTTCCCCAGCCAAAATAAAAAATAAATAAATTTGAGTTCTACATCCAAAAATAAAAAATATCATATAACATCGAATAAGTTTCTCAACAAAGGAATATTTTTTCTCGCTTGAATTGGTCCATCAATCAAAAGGACAAACTTATGCATTAATTCCTTGTATCCATTATGTAATCAGCTTACACACACAATTAGCAACATTGAAAAGGGCAGACATACAAGCTTTAACATCCAAGCCATTATTTATTCCTCACGACCGTTGAATCATCTATAGCCTTACAACATGATTTGACCAAAAAAGCACACGTCAAGCAAAATCTGACAAAGCATTCTCCAATGCTGCTGAAAATGAAATCGAAGAACTCTCAACAATTCTGCTAGCTGCCAACATAAATGGTCAAGCCCAAAAAGCCTGGCAAATAATAAACAACGCCACGGGTCGTAAAGAACGGCCAAGATCTCTTCTGGCTGCAAAAACTATAGAAGATTGAAAATCCTTTCTTGTTATCCATTAGCATGGTATTCTGAATGGACCACTAGCACATCCAGAGCGCCTGAATCCCTCCTACGATAGTCAGATAAAAGCATTCAACTGCTGAGAAATCAGACTTCACAAAGTCATAGCTGCTTTAAAACAAACCAGAACGGACGGTGCTTGCGGTCCTGATAATGTTACTACTCGAGCTCTGAAAGTACTACCAGCTGACCTTCTGAGATCTGAGAGTGATCACAAACTACTCTCCAATTCACGGAGGAAACCCACCACGCGTATGGCTAAAATCAAACATCGAGTCGATCCCAAAGAAAGGCTCATCCACAGTACTTGATAACCAACGTGGAATCTCCCTTACGTGAATCTGCATAGCCGCAAAAATATCAAACCGCGTGCTATTAAACCACCTGCTACCTCATATAATAGAACGTCTATCGCTTTTTCAATGTGGCTTTCTCCCAAAACGATCAACTACTGAACAATGTGTAGTCTACGCACTGTCATTGATGATTGCCGGCCCTTTTTTGCGATTGTCTTTTGATTTGTGCGGTCCCCGGCTCTGCCTCGACATGTTTAAACAGGGATGAAAGTCGAAATTTCATCTCTGTACCCATAGGGAAGATCAAAAGACTACTCGTGTTATAATCGAGGATGCGGTACTCTATATTCGCCGATTCAAGGTATCGCCTGGTATTATTATGAAGAATGAGAAACAACTTGTCTCTCACAATGCAATCTATCCGGTGCAGCATACAAACATGCATACTTATACAATTCCGCAAGGAATTGGCCAATGTCATGGTCATATGCCCAAGGCCTACAATGGAGATAAGTAGTGCATAACGGAGTGAAACATGATATAGACTTATATCGTAAGTTACCCTACCCCTTGTCCACTCACTCCCAATTTTGAAAAAAAAGTTTTGCATACGTGTAGGTACCTAGCTAACTAAAGCTACCTACTCAATACAATTCATCTGGCCATTACTGTTATCAAAAGAAAAACATGGCTCTCCAGGGTATAATTGACAAGACATATAGGAGAGGATTAATACAAAATAAATGAACGATGGAAGAGCTGGCAATCAAACGTATGAAGAGACTATAATTTTATAAAACAGCGAGGAACTATGAACACATATTATACCCTATAGTTCCGAAAATACAACAGAACCGCAGAAGAAGAAGGCAACCAATTGTTCCATATGCATCAACGAACTGAGAACAAAAAACTTTTTTCATTTATTGCGTTTTACTTATTAACAATCTATTATAAATCCTTGCTATACCTATTAATAACCTATATGATAAACAATTATTTTGTATATATCTTACATATATATATGTTTAAATGTAATATCCTGTTTTTCGAAACTTAGTTACAAATATAAAGTCCTATTATTATTATTATTAATATTATATCTCAGTCCTAATTCAGAGAATGGAGCTCTATCAAAAATTTGTTAAGTAGTTTGTAAATACCTACTTACAATAATTTACTAAGCTATCTAAGTACGAGCTTACTAAGCTAACTATGTTTTTGACAATATATAGGATGGTTTATATAAATTTTTGTACCGACTTAAAAAATATATTTTCTTCCAAAATAAATAATTTATTACTATATATATATATATATTAATAGTATAACAAAACATATTTAGGTTCTTTGCAAATTGAATTTATTAAGCTTATACAAGTTAGCATGGGCTTAGTAAATTATCTATGTTCGGCAGAATTTGTTAAACTTAACAAAATTTGTCACGGGCTTACTAAGTTATCTATGTTTTTTTCTCGGGTATACAATCGAGATGAATCAATCGATATTTCCGTACAAGAATATAGCGATGGTGGTTATACCCTCTTTGCCTTCAACTTGACACTGGATCTAACTCTGGCTGGGCATGTGAGGGAAATCTAAGAATTGAACTACGATTTGGAAAAACACTTACAGATTATAAAAGTGGTTATTTCATGTCAAAGGCAAGTTATGACTGTATATAAAACCTAGAGAGAAGAAGGAAAAACTTATGCTCTATACAAATCAACTCATTCGCTTTTTCAAGGCTACATACCCGTTTAATTAAAAAAATTCTTGTCGGCTACCCACTCAATCAACTGCCCTCCCTGCCTACCTATAAAGTCTCAGGACTTATTGTCAATACTGATACGAATAATCAACACGATTTGGAAAAATTTCCCCACCTGATCGTGTTCAACTCTGGATGAATAAACACTATCCACGGGGTTGGACCTATACCACAGATTTTATTCAGGGACCCCTTACTACCCTTGTGCGTAGGATAACAGTAAAGTAAATCATACAGAAACTTACTCGGAAGAATAATCCGGATTATATTATTAGACAATTTATTAGATATCACTTCATTTCAGTTAACTGTTAGCTAAATATTTATTATATCGACACTTTAGATGTAGTATTAAAAATGAGTTTGATCACTTAAAATTTTGTGTCTATTTCTTTTCACATAAAAGTATTATAAACATGAATATTTAATTGGGTGGAGGATATTGAAAATGAGTAGCTCTGGTAGACTATTTCAGTAGTGGATCTAGTATCATATAAGTAAAGATGAGGAAGATATTCACTATATATAAGCAAATTATATCCTTACTACTTATGCTATGGAATGAGGGGAATTAAAAATCATTACCCTATCGAAGATCGGATTGTCAAATTTCATAAAAAAATTGGGCGATGTATACATGCTTCAACACTTGTTGAAAAAATCCCAAATGATTTGAAATATACAAAAAACTAAGGATGATCATGACATGTATATAATTCATTTGGAAAAAATATTATCCATTTCTATAACGCCTCGAGAATACAACTGCAACCCTATATTTTACAATTCCTAAATAGTTTGCAAAACAAATAAACATAAACGTTGGGAAAGAATTTAATTAATGGCCGAAAAATCGTTTAATACGAATCGTAGTCTACAAATCTACATCATTATTAGCTGTATTATTATAGTGCCATTATGGTACGTATTTATGGTGATATTTAGTCGTTGGCTCAATGATGATTGGGCAATGTCTTCGCATCTCACTCTGACGCATTATAGAAATTATTCTATAAATATGAACCAATCCGTAAATCAACTATTAAAAAATATCGTATGAAAGAAGTGAAAATGTCAGGCTGATTCCATCTCCTGGATACTGTAGTGGATGAACTCCAATTTCATACTTACATGTTTCATAGTTAAATAGGAATTGGGGGAGTTCTCCATCATTACTCCATCGAATGGGTTGGGCAATGGTAGTCTGATTTTGGGGATCGTCCTCTTCGTTTTCTACTTCTTGGAAGCGGGTGAACTGCAGTCGTTTCACGGCGGTTGTGAGTTGAACTCTGTAGGGTCCTCAAACGTCTTTTTATTATTGTAATCCTCAACGTCTGACATTAGACAGGGGTGTAAGCAGTGGCTCTCTGAATTGGTTCGTGCCTGACTGAACAATGGATAAGCTCGGTTGAACCATGTTGACCCATATATATATACCATTCCAGCGGAACAGGAATTGGTAGCATCCGGTAGCCATGTCTTTAATCTTCATGAAATTGCCCTTCCAGTCAAATCCGGTAGCCTCGCGCACTATTTTTGCGCAAAATATCAGAATTAGCCCGAAATGTGGGGCGAAGACTCCGATTTGAATTGAAGAAGTCTCGCAGCGTCTTGGGTAGGTTTGGAGGTTGTTGTGAATTGGAATTAAGGTATCCTGTCAACTTGGTGAGAGACATGATATGGGATCCATCAGACCATCTGAGATCTATCAAATAGGGTGACTTCACCTGAGATTTAATGATTCGTTGATTTTCTGATGCCGCAATTGCGTGAGAGTTATCTTCGTTGAGAGAATGAGAGCTTGCAGCGAGATTAACTTAGAGTTTGCACTGTTGTGAGATAGAGACTGAGAACTTGGATGTTGAGCAATAAAATTACAGAGAGCTAAGGCAGTTCCACCGCCAGAGTTCGTAAGAATGTGGAATTCAATCAGTAAGTAACACACAGCTCCTTATATGCTATCGTTCTGGATTCTTATTGTTCAACTTCAACGTTCAGTTTAAAATATTTTTATTTTGGCTGGAATGGGGGGGGGGGGTCCATTTTTTTGTTTATTATTTTACGAGTTAGAAGATATTTTTTTCAAATATTTTGGCTGGGAAGCCAAAAATTGAGATATAAAAAGCAATTACTCTACTAAAAAAGAACAATTATGTCGACGATATATTTTGAAATCTTATTTGGTGAATAATAATGAAGTGATATTTCAATAAAGTCTCAAATTCTTTGTAGGTACATACTTTCGCAAGAAATTAACGTTTTAATTAATCCCATAGAATACTTGCATGATACAATATATAAGTATAAGAAATAAAATAAGACAACTGTGTTTAAATATATTCTGTTTATGGTAAATAATTTTAAAAAGCCGATAATTATTACCGCAAATTCGATAATTGTGGCCTAAAAATAGCTCAATTATATCGAATTAGAGGCATAACAACAGCAATGAAAGCATAACAAAACGAACACAGTAATAGTTAAGATCATAATATGGTCATGAAAAACAAAGTGATGTATAGCGATCATTTGGATAATTCTTTCAGATGGCTGACTTTAGTATATTATTGCAACAGGCAAAAAAAGTTTTATTAAATTTTGTATCGTACAACCAAAAATATTTATAGAATACAACTTTGAGAACACGAAAATGGACAAGATATAATTACTATAGAAAGTTCTTCAGATCATTATAATGTTGTAGCAATATGCTAACATGATTTACAATAATACATTTTCACAGAATAGTATGTTTTAATCTGCGTTTGGCAAACACACTTTAAAAATATAAATCACAATATAAATCCATTCTCAAAATCTAAATCAAACAGTTTTTCGTAAGTTAGCGCTAATTGAGACAATCTAATAGACATTCAAAATTCAATGGGAAATGTTCAAAGATAGTTAGATATTATATGCCAAATATGGAAAATGGGATCACTTCGAGTGGTTAATATCTGTATATCAGAAATAATATTGTCTCTAGGAGAAATTAAAAGGAATAAATACAACAGCTAATATCATAGATAACTGAGAGATTATACGAAATTTGTTCGAGTTGGACAGAGGTATTTACATAAAACACGTTAGTTTTGTAGATAATATATATCTATAAATGAAATCTAATATATTAAAATAAAGTCTAAAAGGTATTGTCGAAGAAGGTTCATAATAACATTAACCTTATCGAATAAAAGAGTTATATGATAAATATCTCAGAAAATAAAATTTACAGATCTCATATATTACAGATCTCAAACAAAAAGTATAATATTCAACAAAATCAGTTCAAAAGAAAATTATCACAATCAGATACATGAAAACGTTTACGTACACAGTATAAATTAATCCATAATCTTTATAAAAGGATTTTTTCAAGGAAATAGCATAATAATTAGCTAATACAATTTTTTTAAAACATGTTTTAAGCAAAAGAAAAATGCACTGAAATGTAGTGATCATAAAATAACAATATTTCTTATTTATTTTAGGAAAAAACTGGTCCATATATAGTAAATATCCATGAATATAAATTAACACCGACAGAAAAAAAAAATAATACAAAAAAATCATTTACAATAAAATCATTTTGAATATTTCTTGGTTTTGGTTTTCGACGAAAAAAGTATTTATTTATTATGTTAATTTGTGTTTATCTACAAAAGAACTATATTTCAAATGTGTCCAATTGGTTATGACGGTTTCTGTTCAATTTAAAATTAACAACAAAAAAATGATATAAAGGAGAAGATGCAGTGACAATATAAGTATGCTTGGTCTACACTGTCGGCTAATGAGTAACAACACACGAGACTTGATGCAATGGATCATAAAGTAAGGAGGTCCTTACTCTATGGCATGCATAACTGACTAAATTACATAACTTGTTGTTTTATAAACAGTGTGGTGCTATAAATATTACGGAAGTTTCCTGAACAGATCATACGTGCTTGTGTGTCGTAAGTGGAGATCACGAGTTACTGAAATTTAAGAGTATATGAATTGAAAACGTTTGCAAAGGACATTAATACCATTGATAATACCATAATAATATCTATCTAGATCGGCAAACTTAACTAAATTATGTCCGAAATAAAAACGTGTAAAAAAACAAAATAGTGAAACCTAGTTCGGCCCATAATTTTACTAATAGAGCTGTGAAGTAGACCAAGAAAGATCTTTTAATTTTTATAAATATTATGAGTCCTTATTGTCGTATATGCAATATTTAAATCAATATGTGTTTCTGGAGATTGTTTATTTAAGTCAATTTAATTTATTTTAATCAGTTTGCAATTGATTTGCACGTTTTTATCATAGATATTGTATATTATATATAGACTTAAACAAAGATAGTATATCAATGGTTTTTATATCGGACGCTGTCTTGAGTATAAAGTGTCGTAGTTTGCCAATTAATGATTAATACAGTACAAGAAATAGCAACAATTGACACATCTAACCTGAAGAATGCCGCCTTCCTCTTGGAGACAGTGGTTGACTGAGAAGCAGCGTGTTTATCCACAGCCGCCACAGCCGCCACAACCTCCACCACAGCCACCCCCACATCCGCCCCCACATCCACCGCCACAACCACCGCAGCCCCCACAACCGCCGCACCCCCCACACCCGCCACAACCACCCCCGCATCCAGCCAGAGCTCCCCCACCGCAGGCGGCCGCTGTATATATCGAATGTAAGTTACAATCAGAAGAGGTCAAGCACAACTGTGTTAACAATGATAACGTACGTGCGCAACAACCTCCACAGCCCCCGCTATTGACAACCTGCTTAAAATAGGCGTTGCTGGGCACGTAAGGTTCATATTGGAAGCCGACCGCCATCAAGAAAGCGCAGTCATCAGCTTCCACTTTTTTAATTTCCTTGTCGCCTCGTTTAACATTTCGTTTCGATTTCTAGCCCGGGAGACAAAATAAAGTAGTTATCCAAAAATGTGGATTCTAAATTAAAAGATGTTGGAAACTTACCGGCTTCTCGGGTACCTTTGGAACACCAAGAATCTCTACACCGGGCGGCATGGAGGAACCAATCGGGGAACAAGCCGGAGCGCTAGCAGATTGCTGGATTTGGGAACTTGAATGAGAGGTGTTTTTGATGGGTCGCGGCTGGCAGAGTACGAAAAGCACTGACGCACAGAAAGCCAGACAGGTGAATTGGGCGACGTCGCGTTCCCCGTGTGCCACTTCCAAACGACCACCCGTGATATCCATTGTGACATGGGCCAGGGTCATGGTTTCGCTCACTTTTTTGGCATCCACCTGGATAGGGAGTTAAGGCCAATTCAGCTTATATTGTAAACAGGTCATTTGCTTCTATTCATCAAATACTACTCAATATTGAAAAATACTCGGAAAACATTCATTCGTATACAAAATAAAGAAATGTCATGAATGTCTAAAACCGAAATAGAAAAGTTTTCTATCTTTAATTGTATCATCATTGTTGCATCATCTTCATATTTAATTTACCTTTGTGACGATTGCTTTCCGATTGGCCCCAGTAAGCGGATAAAAAGTGAGCAGAAGATGTCCAGGATCTCCTTGAACCCCTTTAGTTCCGGTCTTTCCGTCGCCTGGAATACACAAAACATTGTTGAAAAGAAGAAGAAGAACAAACGAAGAAATGCTCTGCGGGCTGAACTCACTTGCTGCTACACCAGCAACACCAACTTTCATGCCTTCCCAACTCCCAACAAGGACTCCCCAATCACCACCACTGTCCTTGATTAACATAGCTCGTTGAAACCTCATTGGATCCACCGATGGATCACGATTGGGATTACCAATCTGAGAATGAAAAGACGCTTTTGTAATCTCTAATTTGGCGCCGTTTGTTAGAGAGGCACATAGAAAAATTATAAAATTGTGTAAAAATTAACCGCGAAATTCACAAAGAAAAAATATAAATAAATGAAGTATACAAACATTTCAACGTTACGTCTTCGTCAGAGTAATAAATTGAAATTAGTTTATTACACTGACGAAGACATAACGTCGAAACTTACTAATTTTTCTTTTCATTTATGTTTAAATTTAGTTATAGTAAATGATATTTTTGCGGTAAATTTTTATACAGAAAGTGTTTTTTGTTTTATTTTTATTATCTTTTCGTATTTTTTAGCATAATAAAAGAATTCTACTAACAGTAGTATTAAAATTAACTGCTGAATACTTTAGCAATTTGTGAATAATATAACGAGAACATATTGTTTTATTATAAAAACTTATATTTATTATTTTCATATCATTATCTTCAAAGCGAGATGTGATTAAATATTTTTGTTCTAAAATGGCAAATTTAAGTAATACATAAATAATAGTAGTTCGTAAATAATTACTATATTAAGTATTGTATAGCTAATAAGAAAAACCGACAATTTCTTCACTGCATAAAATCTCTAAGAACGAAAGTTAACAATATATTTTGTATCCTATGTTTATGTCGGATAATTGTACATTTTCTTATCCATATGTATGATGCGTAACCATGAAAGGTATTTTTTGTTTAAGTGCACACAAATTTAAAGCAGTCAATTTCACAAAACTTAATTATTTTTAAAGATTTAACGATCTCGAACTGAATAAGACCTCAAAATATATTCATATCTAGCCTATGCTATACCATATTAAAAGTATACTTTAAAGATCGTAACTTCCATGGTAAATAAAATATATACCATAGCTTACATTATTGCCAACCTACCCTATCTGTACTATGCAACAAACCAGTTAATAATTTTATTTCTTTTAACTCGGCTTGTCAGTTAAATAAATATATTATTATATACAATTTCACCATTGAAAATGTAATGCTCTGAAACCCTATTTTCATAATATCAACCAATATTAAATGAAATGATCAAGCATAAAACTTGAGATGGTCAACTCTCAGTTAGAATTTTTAGAGAAACCAATAGGAAGAATAAAACAACGCCCAAAGAAAACATTTGAACAATTTTTTCCATATCAAAAATCCTGGTTTGGGCTAAGCAATTCCGTGTGGAATCTCAATATAGAGCATTTACCTCTTTGGGGAGTGGCAATTGATGAGAGCCAATGAGATGACCGATGACAGAAAGTTGGTCGGCAGAGAAAACTTGGACAACGGACATGTTGAGCGGGACTGAGTGGATCACACGAACGGTGAAGGCGAGCTTGTTCATGTGGGTGATCAGTCTGAAGAGCAAATATATGCACTTAGAATGCGGCAGCATTTCGAGTTCCGACATAGTGATATATAAGGGGAGAATCTGGTCAAAATTGTGTAGTTTATTGATTACTCAGGAAAGTTCGGGACAGATACTCACCACAAGAACATTTTTGGTGTTTATTGATTACTTATGGAGGTTCGGGACAGATACTCACCCCAAGAACATTTTTGGTGTTTTGAATAAAATGAACAATCTTAATTCATTTTTTAAATATAGTTGGTACCTGAAAGCGTGTGCACCCCTTGTCCCCCGCCCGGAAAATAATGAAACATTTTAGGATTTCAGTTAGATAATTCTCACTGTGTAAGAAACAATGAATAACTAAGACTCATTGTTATAATTTTTCGACCATAATTTAGGAAATTACTGCAAACAGACCATCGATTCGATTGAGCTTAATTCTTTCGACATTCGGGTCTTTTGAATTTAAATAGGTGTAAATGCCTAACTAAAGTGAAGAATACGATATGCAAAGGAGATAATTGAAAATTCATGAGAATAACATAGATTATAATTATAAATATCGAAACTTAAATAAAATTTACAAAATTTTCCCTAAAATTAAATATAATCTTGCGAATTTAAAATTGGTGACATACACATACATTATGACTATACTATATCACTTTAGATAAACTTATGTAAATTTTACATAGCTTTTGAGATTCATAATTATAATCTGTGCCGTTGTGGATTTACTGTTATCCGATTTGCATATCGCCATCATCAATTCTTGATAAGGACACCTCCAAGAAAATTATTAATGCCTTCGCCAATACGCATTGTGATTCTTGTGATAAGTAACATATTGACGTAAGAGATATACAGTGATTCAAAATGGATCTGCCCTCTTCGTTCTTCTATAGCATCATCATGGATCTTGATTGACTACCCTTACCCAAAAGCATCGAAATTTAACTTTTCCTATCGAAATACTCCTGTCTATACCAGCCAAGAGAAACTGATTTCTACCTCTGCATCTGCACAAATTCACATTAGGCTACTGCGACCTGAGAATTGTCATCTCCAAAAGCTGGTCGTGGACAATCTTCAGTTGAGAAAACATGTATGAGGGACAGATTACAACGTTGTGACCCTGAACTTTCCTCGTTTTAAAAGTAAACTCCACACTTACTCTTTTCTGCTTGATGAAATCGTTCTTTTCTTGTCTGTTATTTCTCATGATATTAAAGTCTTGGCATTACTAAATTGCTATATTTATAGTTAATCAATAATTAGTAGGTATAATTTATTAAAAAAAAACAATAATTATAATAAATAATGATCGTCATCTTGACTTCTAAAATAATATAAAAGCAATTTAATTCTCTACAAAATAATAGCATTACATCAAAATCTTTCACCAAATATAAATTTGAATACATAATTAAAGTAGTGCAATATTAAAATATCCCAGCTACTTATTTCAAAACCAAAATTGAATTCATAATAATATATCATTTTAAATCAATACAACAATGATCCAGCAATCAACAGAGTTATAAGATGAAATATACTTCTCCATAAAAAACTAATTTAATAGTTCAACAATTCTCTAACTATTGACAATAAACACAGGGAAATATAAATATGGCACTATCACAAAGTAGTTCTACCCAGATTAAATTAGGTGTACTTTTATCCCGAGGGAATCGATGCAATAGCCAAAAGAATCTCTTCATAAATACAGAGAAAGGGCAGATCTTGGCTTTAGCGGCGATAATTGGTATAGAGGTAATCGAGTTGATAACAAATGTGGATCGCTTGATAGTCTACAGAGACGACGGGCACACATATAGAGAAGAAGACAGTTATCCAAACAACACCTGATTCAAGACCCTACCTCCTATCTGCAAGTTTCCGGACCATTAATTTCCGAATCAACGTCCGCCGGCTAGCAAAAGCGTGCCTCATCAATCAGTAGCCAGAAGCCCCCCCCCCCCCACAGACTCTAAGAATCTATAAGCACCTTCTCCCCCACCCCGTCGCATACAAACCAAGCAAACTAACTGGATCAGTCACCCAAGACAGTTCTCCTCAGGAAGTAAAAAACTGGCTCAAAATCCCCATACAGATCAATACTAACGAGTGCTTTCCCTGACTCTCTCCCTCCCTCCTTGCTCTGTTGACTAGATGGTTCTTTCTCCCCCTTTTTTTAACCTAACCTCCTCCGCTGTACAGAATCTTTTGTGCCTTTTTTCTGATCTGTAAAAGCCCTCAGTTCTCCTAAAGAGCTATATTTTAATACCACAATATATTAAAAGGTTGGCGCGAGCGGGCGGGCGTGTGCATTATGTCCTTTTCCTTATTTCATTGAAACGAAAAGAGAAATTTTCCAAATACTTAAAGTAGATAGATACTTACAAAATAGAGAACATAGAATTTGTCTTTTAGAGTCCTTAATAACTAATCAAATAATCACCAAAAAAATATTATTTATTTCTCTATCCATGCGAAAACTCAATCAGTTTAATTCTTCTTTATATAGATAGCTCCTTTCTTTAAAAATTGAAATTCACAAATTCCCAAACTTATAAAAGAGTTTATTTTAAAAAGTATTCTTTATAAAATGTTTAGAAAGTAAAACGTAGGTATATGCCACGGACTTTGTTCACAGAAAAATATACCTGGCAATTTGTTTTATTATTTGGATGTTTAAGTCTATTTTTCTGTTTTATTTATACAATTGAAATAAACAAGCTACATAATAAATAGAAATAGGCCGAAATAGAATAAATATTTTCTTTGAAAGTTCGAGTTGTAGTTATGAGTAGTATAAATAAAGTAAATAATTAAAATATTGTACTATTAAATACTCCAAAACAGAAATAGTTACATGTTAGTGTTCATAAATTTTATTCAATAAAAATAGCGTTATATCATATACTACTCAAAATTCTAAAACTCTAGCTATGGAAATAAACTCTTTTGGTGAATTAATTTCATTTTGCTTTGTCCAGGCTCATTGACACAGAATACATTAGTACCGATCAGAGCTATGGACAAAATCGACAACCTCGGATTTATTTTTCATGAGTGCTGAAGCAATCAGACGCCCGAATTTACCAAAGCAGATATATATACAGACTTAACTGTCAACTTTCCAAGTGACATGTTTGCATCAATGAGTCAAAATCTCAATTGGTGCAAAGAAATGTTTATAAGACCAGTTTTATACTTTCCCTAGACTTCATCCAACAAATCAAAATTTGAGACCACCACAAATGCTATTCACAATTTTCATTACTATTTTTATAAATCAAAAAATTTCTGGTAATAAGCATAGTACAATAACCTTACATTCGTAGTTTGAAAGAATGGTGTAGTGTTGGTAATAAGGATACAATAACCTTACATTCGTAGTTTGAAAGAATAGTGTGGTGTTGGTAATAAGGATACAATAACCTTACATTCGTAGTTTGAAAGAATAGTGTGGTGTTGGTAATAAGCATAGTACAATAACCTTACATTCG
>JAUZNC010017882.1:0-26297 GCA_034780395.1 Vannuccia rotundouncinata | reverse complement strand
ATTTTCAGCGAATAGAAATGCAGATAACACGTTTTTGAAAATCTGAAATTTAACATACCGTCGGTAAAAGGTTAATGATGTATATTAGTATATTCAACATTAATTATAACAAATGTCTAAAAATATTACTTTGAACTTAAAACAGCCATAGCTTCATTGCAATGAGAAATAATATGCCTAAGGTGTTGTATGGAATCTGTTGCATATTTCAAATCTTTTGTTTATCCTTTCCATCTAATATAAATTTTATTTACGAAATTTATTCAAACGCATATCTATTTTAATATTATATTTAGGACTATAGTAACTAAATATTTTGTCAGAATATTATTAAGTTTTATTTCAATAACAAAAATAATCTATAATCAAATTTAATGTAAATTAATGGAATAGCAAATAATATTTATATTTTAATTAATGTTTAATTTGTTTCAAAATACAAAAAAGTAATATTATCCCTAATATAAATTTTTAAAGTTTATTATTTTGTTTACACTTGACTATTTAAACATAAATTTGCTAAATTGAATTATTGCAGTAAACATGGCAGCAGTGAGTTTATTTTTAATTATTTTATGCACTTATTCTATTCTTTAATAATTCGCAATGTATAGTATAATCCCTCTAATAGAGCTTCATTTATATCAATATAAAGCATACATAAAATCAAAAATTTTATATTTAAAAGAATAGGAGAACAGTTTAGTCTACTACTCTATCAATGACAGTCCAGTCTTCTCCTCTATCAATAACAGTTTAGTCTACTTCTCTATCAATGACAGTCCAGTCTTCTCCTCTATCAATGACAGTCCAGTCTACTTCCACCACAACAGCCCCCTTTAATACATTATGCACTCCACTTAACATCTTTGCAATATCCTAAAAATTATCTGATGAAATGAAGTTACAACTGATTAAAAGCAGGAAACCTGAGTCTACTTGTTTACTACCATTTTGGCAATTGAATGATTTGGCTAAAAAAAACAGGAATTACAAATAAACTATTCAACATTAATTATCTGGACAGATTCCCATGGATGTACTATTACAAAGCATCAAATAGAATTGCTTTTTTAGCCTATATTTTTTTTCCAAAAGACAGCAAATTCCATTTTAAGCCTACTGAGGTATTGGTGTCAAGGCCTCATATAAATTTTCAAAAGACTAAGAGTAATGCAGAGAGTCATGAATTAAATGATTACCATAAAAATGCTGTTGACCAATATTTAGCATTCCAGGATACACAGAAAAACTCTAATCACTGAATAGACTTTCATATTAGTGGAAATGTAATGAAAATTGTGAAATAAAATAGAGAGAAGCTGAAAGCCATTTTACAGCCAATTTTTTTGGTGGAAAATATGGACTAGCCCTTCATGGTAAAAGAGATGTCAGGTGAGAATGCAACAAGTAGAGTCTTTCATGGACTACTGCATCTTTTAATTTCTTCAGGCAATAAGTGATTAGAAGAAAATCTTATTACAGCCCAAAAAATGCTACTTATCTTTTGCCACAGATCCAAAACGATATTCTTGACTGCTTAAGAATGGAAGTAGAAGAAATTATCATCTCAAAAATAAAACAGCAATATTTGGGTCCTAAATACTGTGTAATGGCAGATGAAGATGTCACATATATTACAAACTAGGAACAACTTGGAATATGTGTACATCATTTACATAACAACAAACCAATAGAGAGACAGTTTGGGTTTGAAAAATGCACATCTATTACAGGAGAGGTAATCAGCAACACCACATTGAGCTTCCTAACTTCCAAAGGGCTTGATATTCAGGATATGTATGTTTTCTTCTATTTTAATACATATATGTTTTTTCAGTATAAGTCACATACCTTCTTAATTTTGGTATAGCTATAAGACACTTCTATTAAAGGATCAGCTCGATCAAATTGACTATTTTAAAAGCAGTTTTAAATGTATATTATATGCTTATTACCTACTGCTAGTCACTCTAACTTCATATAAAATCCACCATTTTTTCAGATGTTCAAATTAGTTCAGAGCCCCTCTAACCCCCTCTGGACCCCACTAGGGGCTGTGCCCCCAGACACCCACCCGTACACTCCTTATTCCCAAATTCTTGTTACACCCCTGTGGTTCATTCAATGATATACTGGAATTTCTTGAATAGCAATTGCAGACAACATCATGAAGTGCTTATATGACAATGATCTAAATTGTCTGAATCTTCATTGGCATGGCTTTTGATAGAACAGGAAATATGGCAATTTGGTAACAAGAATAGTACAGCCTGCAGCTCTAATGAAAGTGACATATTCATCAGCTCTTGAAGATACATTTTTTGAAAATCAATCTGTGCCTATAATAAGAATCTGAAAGACATATACCTGACTCTTGGAACAATTCATTGGAAATTTTGAAGATTTTTTTTTAATTCATTGTCATATGCATGCAGAAGATATGTGATGAAGGACCAAAGAATTGGTCATATGACTTATTGGCAGATGCAAAATGTCTGCTGCTGGTGATAACCATCAGTATCACAGAATTTATAAGCACTTTGGTCATCACAAAGGCTTGTCTGTCATATCTTAATACTTTTACTTGTTCACTTCAGGGGATAAACTAATGATATTGTTGAAGCTGTTTGAAAAAGAAATACTGTTATTGATACTTTTAAAAAACATGTGCAAGTCATTTGAAGAATATCTTGAACAGTGGTTTCAAGAAGTTGAAGATGTCAGAAAAAAATCCCTGAGCAGCTGGTTCTTCATGCACATGCTATAATTATAAAGTACTATTTTTTTATTTTATTTTGCACTCTGTTTATATTCAGCACCCCTTTCTTGAAATCCTGGATACCACCCTGAACCATTAGGTCTTAATACAACTGTTTAGAAGTACAAAATTGAATTGCTATTGATGTTTAATCAAATCTCATATTAACAATACACCAACTTTTTCTGGATATATGTATAAATAACTCCATGGCTCTAATGGATCCTGGAGCCATTTTTGATCTTATTGACTCTTATGAAGCCACAATCTGCTTTGAATTTACTTTATTTTCCAAAATATAAACACTTAAAAATCTAATTGAATTTGTATTTACAATTAATAAAGGTTATACAAATTAGATTTTTCAAAACAGTTTTGGAAATAAAACTATTTCACTAGAAAATTCAATGATCAGACCTGATTATTAAATATATTGTATTAAAATAAATAAATTTACCAAAGTATGTTGAACTAATCATGTCAAATTTGAATTTCCAAGAGAATTTGACATAAATAAAAAAAAGCATATTTATTAAAAGAATGCAATATTTATAGTATCTGATTATAATTTCATATACCTACATTTAAAGAAAATCATAATATAAACATTGTGGTAAAAGCTTTAATGTTAGAAAGTTCAAAATATTGAATTCCATAATATAAAAAAATTGAAAAAGGAATTCAATAAACAAATATAAAATCCATTGCTAATAGGTTTTGATGTTAAAAAAATATAAAGCAGATAATAATAATTTATTCTAGCCATTTATTTATTAAGTATTTATTTTCACATGATTCTTTATTTTATGATTATAGGTCCAATATTGTACTGTTATTGTACAGCTTTTCTTTAAGAAACATATAAAAATATATATATTGAGATGTTTGATGCTCCCTATTAAATTGTTCCCCCTCCTCCCATATCTTTAAATCCCATATGCATATATGTTAAAGAACATTTTAAAGATTTTTTTAAATTAGAAATTTTTATTTATCCTAATAAACTGGTATTGCTAGTCTTTAAGAGAATTATTCTGGTCTTTAAAAAACAGCAAAAAAAACATTTCAGCCTATGTAAAAGGCTTGTAATTTATGTTATTTAGTAAGTCTTTGAAAAGTTTTGGAATTTATAATGTCCATTTTTTCAATTTTTAGTTAGTGTTTGGTATAAGTTTTAAGATCAGTTTGATATGCCAGAGCTATATGGTACAATATTATTTTTTGTTTCATATTTAAAAAAATTTGTACAAACCCTTTAGTTATTATAAATTCAATTTTATTACTTCAGATGTAAATTAATTTTTGCTTCTATTAGAAACTCCAATTAAATAATACACCATTTGTTATAAATATAATTATTAAATTACTAACTATTTTTATTAAAAAATTAAAGTAAAATCCTGTGTAACCAAAATCAAATTCTTTCATTAATTATTATTTAATGATATGTATTCTATACAATTACAGGTATATTTTTATGATCATGCCAATAGCTTTGCCTAAATAAATTCTTAAAAGCCTATAGACCTAGGGTTATAGACCTAGACCTACTACCTTTTTAGGAAGCCGTCGCTGTTGTTCTGGACATTGGACCATTTATGGAGCATAGTCTTCCAGGAGAAAATTCACAACTTCAAACTGCTGTTGAATGCCTTAAGCTGCTCATTCAGAGAAAGGTAATTTTATAAACTTTATAAACTTTCTATGTTTGTAGTAGTGTTTCTTAAACAATTAAGTTGTTAACCTACATTTTTGTTGAGTTGTAATTGTTGAAAACTATATACGTTTTCTGTATTTTTTGCACTTTTAACAGCTGTTTGCCGAGAAAAAAGACGAGTATTGCTTTATTATATGTGGTTCTGAGACCACAGTTAATGACCTCGAAGATGATGATGGAAATTTTCAAAATATAAGTTTGGTTCGGCCTCTACAGAGAATTAATTGGGATATCTTGGAATATTTGAATCAAGATTTCAATACAACTCAAATAACAGCAGATGGTACTTATTCTTTAGTTTGTTTATCAATATTTAGAAAATAAATTTAATTTTTCAATTTCGTTCAAATTTGTTATAAATAATCTATACTACTTACTAATGAACTAGTAATATACTACTGAATAATTTTTTTAAATTTATGTTTTAGTTATCGATGCTGTTATCGTAGCTGTGGATCACTTAATGCATCAAACAAAGTGAGTTATTTCTCTTACTTTAGAATATAAATAGTAAATTTAACACTCAACTGGTTTTAACTTGGGAATTATTTCAGAGGGAAAAAGGGCATCGGAAGCAAACGCGTTGTCCTTATTTCGAATCTCGGAGGGGAAATAAACGGTGATCAAATTTCCCGAATAACAAAAAATCTGAAGAAAGCTGATGTGGAACTCTGTCTGATTGGCTACGAACTTGACTCCGGTGACGAGGGACAAGGTGAAAATGGCACTGCTAACACCGACACTCGTCAATTGGGTGGGGCCCCGTCCAATCCAGATCGCCCTCACATAAAAACGAAAACACCGACTCAGTTAAAGAATGCGGAAATTATGTCGGAAATCCTGACAGCTCTCTCCGGGGATAGTTACACATTTGAGTCAGTAATTTTAATCCTTCAGAACGTTTTATTGTTTATGTAAAAGTTTATATGGCAGTTTTTATTTTACAGTGAGATCTTACCTGCTCTGGGAAACTTCGAGACCCGAGGTATCCTTCAACGGGCTTGGAAAGCAGACCTGGAGATTGGGGGTGACCTGCAGATTCCTGTCAACGGCTACACTAAATTGAAGGAGGCCAAACCCAAGTCCATGATGACCGTGAATGCACGAGACCCGGAATCACCGATCACGGTTCAGCGGTCCTATCACAAAGGAGACGAAGCTGAAACTGAGGTGGATCTTGAAGATACGGTCAAAGGTGACAGTTAGGGAAATGTTTAAATAACTTCTTTTTTCCTAATTTTAAAACAGTATAAAGGCTAAAACGTGTCAAAACTGCAGTTTTTCAAGGCTGTGATTGGAGATTTTGAGCAATAACTGCAAAGATATAAGCATGGTATACCATTGGTCTCTCTTCTTTTTCCTTCTTCAATTATTGACACATATCACTATCCAACGCTTTGTTGAACACCCTGTTTTTGGAGGAGGTGGGAACAGATTTTACCAACTTCTAAACCATATCTCATGTTAATCCTAGAAATGACGTTTCATTCCAATCACTAGTGGTTGGTATCACGGTGAAAGTATTTCAATTATGCCATCAATTAAAATGCATCATTCCCATAACCTAAAGTCTTTATTTGCGACAGGAAGGTAAACTATTTGTTCCGTACTATGGTCAGTTGGACTGCAGTTAATTGCGATTTCTCTGCTTCTCATTTCAGGCTTTCGCTACGGAAGCACTCTGGTTCCCTTTTCAGACGAAGACATGGAGAACATGAAACTCCAGGTGGAGAAAAGCCTCAAAGTTGTCGGCTTCGCCAAAGCAAAAGATGTAAATTGCTTTTGTCTTTTGGGGTAACTTGTGCCCATAAGTCCACTGTAACCACCCCCCTGTCAGGTTCCACGTCACCTCTACATGGGCGACAGTGTCCTGGTGTTTGTGGCGGACGGTGAAGGGGCAGGCCCGGCTCTCTCCGCCCTGGTTCAGGCGCTGACAGACACCGACAGGGTGGCCCTGGTGCGTCGTGTCTACAGCCGAGCCACTGCACCCAGGCTGGGTGTCCTAACTCCCGCCACTAGGGCCGGCTGTCACTGCCTCGAGTATTCAGAGCTGGTGTTTGCCGAGGACTTGGGAACTTTCACACTGGCCAGTCTTCCCGTGGGACCCAAGGGAGGGGAGGAGCAGGCCCAAGTAGCGAAATATCGGCCCTCTGAGCCGCAGTTGGACGCGGTTGATAGTCTTATTGACTCCATGATGCTTCATTCTGATGCTCAAAAAAGGTGATGCATACAGACTCTGTATTAGTTACTTGTCTTAATCTCTTTGAATAATAATCTCTTCAGCCACAACTCCGAAGGCAACGAGGATAGCCAGGGGCATGAACTACTTCAACCCAGCCGGCAAATCAACCCCTACATTCAACACCTCTACCAATCGGCACACTATCGAGCCTTCCACGACCGGGATCCCTTGCCCGGACCCTCCACCGCCCTCCTGCAATCCCTAGAGCCCCCCAGGCAACTCTCCGCCCGGGCTTCTCCTGTCATCGACCGATTGGCTTATCTGTTCAAGCTGACACGCCGGGAAAAAGAAAAGAAAAAGATGACGGCGGGGGAGATGTTCAAGGAGGAGGACAGGTGACCATTTGAACTCACTAACTATATAATGAATAACAGTTAGGGACCTCTTTAACGTTCCTCTGAAACATAATTTTGAACTTCCATGTGTTTCGCATCTAATGCAATTATTGCAAATTATTATCAAATATTTGTGTATACTACTTATATTATTCATCAGTAATATATTATTATGTTATTTAATTTTCAGTAATATTTTACTCTACTGACATTAACACCATTATTTTAAGAAATTTGAACTGCTGCTTTTATATCGATAATGTTAATTGGTCAACATTGTTCTTACAAGGTGTGTCCATTATTAGACAAGTTATTAATCTATCTATTCAATTCTTCATTGTGTTTTATGCCTAATTGAAAATCACGGTCATGTGTTGCCTAAATGTCCAGTTGTTACCGCGATATTGTCATGTCCCCAGGACACAATTTGGTGTTCTTGTGCCGCGAATTGTGCGAGGAAGTTCTACTTGAACCTCTGTGACTAAATAATTTATCTATATAGGTTTTTTCTGACCGGATAAAGTTGTACTAATTATTTATATTTTATTGTATAGTTTACTTCTCACAGATTGTATAAATATATTGTTCTTAAGAACATCACATGAGGCATGTTATTGTTCCCTGTTTGAAATACGACTCCCAACACTCTGTTAATTTGCTTCAGTGACACGTCAGCTAAACGCGCCCGTCTTGATGAAGATGCTCCGGGCAATAGTGACCTCTCAGGTGGTTTGGGGAGTCTTGTCCGGGGTAACGTAACGGAAGTGGGCTCTGTGGATCCTGTGGCCGACTTTGAAGTGATGGTATCTCGTGGTCTATTTGCGGAAGGTAGGTGTCCACACTGATCACCTCGTTAGGACTTAGCTAACACTCTTCTTTTCTACTCTTCAACTAGCTAAATTTAGTTATTTTGTGTCTTCTAAAAAGCCTCTCTTTCAATATTTGAACGCTTCAGAAATATGTAGTTATGCTAGCTAATAAAAGTACCCAACGTAAATTAACCATAGACACTACGCTATAACTTCAACTAAATCTGCAATCTTAAATTAAATTATTAGCCGACGTGTTTGACAGAAAAAGGGAAATGAAACTTCAAATATTGATAAATAAAATTAAAGTAATATGTCTATATTTCAAATTAACTAATCAAATTAAAGTCCGTTAACACGCTGGCTAGGAATTTTAAATGCACAAATTTTAGATTACAGATCTAGTTATAGTATAGATATGTAATATTTATAAAATTAACCTGTTAATTTGAGAATTTATTCTAATCGACAATATATTTAGTTTTTACAACTAGTTTCATTATTTACCACAACTTGACTAGTCGACGTTTCTAGTTGACTTTTCCTAGTCCAATAAACAGCTACACTCATATACGAGAAATGCTGAGGTCCCTTTAGCCCTGCGATCAACACATTATTTGGCATTCATCCGTAGACTATATCCACTCAGGGGCATTACAGTTTAATTAATTAGTTTTTACAAATTGTTGTTGTAACTACATTTTCCTTGTTGTATTGAGTGCAGGTTCTCTGCATCACATTTCTGCCGACTTAGTAATGTACTTTATACATTATTCTATCCAATTCTTTCACAACTCAACTGGGAACATTTTCATCTTCTAAAAATGAAGCTTGGTGATTTTATGCAAAGGAATCATTTTCTCGTGCAAAAATATAACATTGCTGAAACTATATATTCTAAAATTGATGAATATTAAATGGTTGCAGACGCAGCTATATGGTTTTAAAACAACTCACATGACTGTACCCCGCACAAACTATAGAAGTGCAATGCCTCTTAAATTGGGTGATTATAATGCCACGAGAACAGTACAAATCCGGGTCAAATAATTATAAACTAGAAGCATCTTCATTGTATGCGTGTGTGGGGCTAAGCTTGATTGACTTTGCTGTTAAATAGAGTTATTGTCATGATTCTATTTTGCAAATTACAGAATGGAAAGATTTGTAAGCTAAATTTTGTAATGATATTATTCTTAAACTTCATCCATTTACAATGAATTGAAACAACTGATATACTGAATTGTAAAATTCATTTAGCTGTGAAAATTGATTTGAATAAAGGTTCGTAAATGTTCATATAAGTTGGGAGTTATCATTTAAACCTTTATGCATACAGCAAGCAGTCAGATGATTGCACGCATCATGCAACTGGTCACAGATTCCTATCAGGACTTCTTCTACTCCAAAGCATTGGCTTGTCTGCTGGCCCTCCGTGTGGCTGCCATGAAATTGGACAAGCCGGACGTGTTCAACACCTTTCTTCGACGGTGGAGACTGGATCTTGACAAGCCAACCTCGACCAGACAAGACTTCTGGGCCAAGCTTGTTTCAGGTGTGTCGAAGTACAATTATTTCATTTATTATCGATGGTGATTGACAATCGCGCATCTACCTGCCCCCTCTGAATAGAATCTCTGGGCCTGGTGACTAGCGAAGAGGCTAGCTCAAGTGGAGTGAGTCCCAGTGAGGCGACCACTTTTCTCTCTGCCACCTCTGCTACAGAGTTGACCTCGGTTGACCTTCCTACTACCGGGCTTAAGGAGGATGTTGACGATTTGGTGAGCCTTCAGAGAGTTGCATATTCGTTGTATTAAGAATGTATTTTAGTCTGTTTATAATTTAAGCCGCCACAACTAATACAAATGCAACGCTATATTAGAATAAAATACATTCGATTGAAATAAAAGAATTATTTAATGGAATGATTTCTACTTTCAAGTATTATCACACCCATTTGAATAAATTTTTAAAATCAATATTTAACATTCAATATTCAACATTTAATGTTATTTGAAAGTGTGTTTTTACATCAGTTCTGCACTGTAGTCTTTACTTTGAATAGTTATTTAGTTCGGTGCAAAGTTTCAGGTTTTAGTCATTGATATTAATTATTAACTGTATGGACATGAAAGGAGTGGATTCAACCAAATAATATTATTAATAAGTTGACTATTGAAATAGTTAAACTTATTAGCCATTGAACGTTGATCGTCTGAACTTTCTAGTCTTGTAACTATTATCTAATGTTTTATCTTATTTAATTTTCTGAACTATTCCCCTGTCTGGAATGATGTTTAAAATGTCATTATTATTCTAAAGATTTCTCTCAAATTGTTTGTAATTTTGCTTTAAACATTTGGTGATCGTATAAGACAAAGAGATGACCGTTTTACAAATGTTCTCGATTACCTTTTAACTTCGTGCAATATTGTACTTTTAAACAATGAACAGTTCACATAGAAACGAAGGACTTCATTGCACTTATTTAATTATGATTATCATGGTCCACCGATTTCACTTACATTTCTTGAACATAATAATAATAATCCTAATAAACTATTTTTGACCCTTATTGTCGCCCCTGCTGGGTATTATATATAGTGTTATGCATTTATTAGCTACCTTAATATTTAAATCAAGAGGGTTGTAACTAATTCTTATCATTTAATTATTAAAGATTCTTTTTATTTTCAGCTCGATGAAATGGATTAAACCTTTATGAAAATTCGAAAAGGTGTTTCTGTAATGTTTTGCATACTTTTGTGTTGTTCCTTTGAGTTAGGTATACAAGTGTGTTAATTTGTAAATATATATCTGTTGTGTTTGTTTCTATATTTAAGTATATCTAATGCAATAAACCTCAAAAGTGATTATGTTTCTATTCCATAATGATGTGTTTCAAATCGCTGTTCTTCATAATTTAAATATTTAAAGGCAACTTTATACATATCACGTGATCAATAGAAATACATTGAATCAACCTTTGTATATTGGTTCTATCGAAATTTTGTCATTCATCACAACTATCTAAATAAATGCTTTACAAACTAATTTTTTTTTGAATTATTTTTTCGTTATTTGCCTTAATTAAAAATCTCTTCTTTTATACATATTATATCGGAGATCAAATTTATAACTGCATTTGTCAAATCAAAGTGTTTTCTCATTTAAGTCAATCAGTGGTGCATATGTTTGGATTACACATTGCATAATGAAGACAATTTACAGATAGTTACCTTAAAATCTGAATTTTATTATACCGTCCGTAAAACCTTTTAATTCATTTTAAGTTCATTTGTCTGTTCTATAAAGCGACAATTAATCATATAAATAATAGTTTCTAATTGTATTAGATACTTGGTAAAAAATGGAAAATTGTTCCAGTAATTATAAAAGTAATTTTTTACAAGTAAGTGAATAACAACTTTAAATGAATTTTTTATTGGATAATTTTGAATTACTCTTAAAAATTATTTACGCACTATTGTCGAATATGTTATTCGTTTATTGTATTCGGGGAGTTCTTTTATTAAATCATTTATTAAATCTTTTATTTATTTAGTATATTCATTTGATTATTCGATTAAAAGTTAATTAAGAAAAAGCGTATATTGGAGGAAATGATGATGTGCACATTATTACAAAAATTATGTATATACATAGTAGATATAGTGACATTTAAATAGAACAATAAGTCTGTAAATAAAATAATAGAAAGAGTTCAGCGAGATCTTTGACATGTGAATAAAAGTACATAATTTTCTTCTAAACAAATAAATTATAAAGTGGACAAAAAATGTGAATACCATGCGGACTGCAAGCAGTGTTAGACAAAACTTTTTGGCCCAGTTGTAAGGTAACTCTTTATGGACGGATACTGAACTAAACAACAGTTATAATTCTTAAGTATAAGAGGAAAGGGCTTCAAAATATCTTGAAAGTTAAACAGTAGCCAGTCACACATAGCCACACTGAAAAGATCGGCTATTGACGTTCGCTTGCCCGAAAAATAACACTGGTCCAAACCAGTGTGGTCCGTATTTTCCTGGAGATACGCCTCCAGAATTGTAAGGAAATTCTTCCCTGCTCCATTCTTAAAGGACTCAAATGCAGCCTCTCGAGTATTCGGGCCGGCCATGATAACCTTGTAAGCCTCTTCTCCCAGATCTTGTAGTTGCGCTATCGCCCGTTCTATCTTGTAGACTTCAACTTCACATGTAGCGTAAAACTGGAATTTATGCGCTAGATAGCGGGCAATAGCCATGCTCTGTACCATCACCTCACCGTCCGGGGTCACTAAATAAGGAACAACCCCTGTTGGGGTGTGCGATTTGAGCTCCGGCCAGTCCTCGTGTTCCACTCGTTCGTCCTGGAAGTCTACATCGGCCGCCTTGAAAAGCAGCCGGATTAATTCGGCCCGTCCCCGCATGTTCAGGTAAACAAGTCGGTATGTTCCCAACGGGCAGGGCTGAGTTGCCGTCAAAGGGTTCACCTTTCTATTTGTGATGACCTTGGAACCGTTCTGAGGACTCGTGGACTCTACTGGTTTGCCGTAGACAGTATCCACAACGCTCTGAGAAGGTCTTTCTTCGATCAATCGAGAGTCTACTTTGTGCATTATGTCAAAGTTATTGAGTTACACTTATAATATAAATTCTAGTTTAATAAGTTAGTACAAAGTACACTTATCCGCTCTACATATATACGATTTCTTTCGATGCGTCTCTTCTCTCTCTAACCGTTGTATGTATCAGACTTTGTCACTCTCTACACTCTGATTTGTTAAGAGCTGTTTATTTATTTCTGTTTATATTTTGACTAAATCTGATTTGTTAAATTGTGTTCATTTTAAATGCTGTATAATGTTTAACAGTCACTAACTCTTTTCCGTTGGTTTTAATTGTGAAAGAACTTGCGGAAGTTTTCCTCAAACTTCATCTTCTAGACGTTCTATAATTCAAACGAAACGTATTTTATTTTAATGACTATACAAGAATAATAACACAATTTTTAACATTATTTGTAACGATTTCAAATAAACGAGATAGCCGCATATAATTAGACACATATGTAAATCAATTGTATGAACATTTATACCATATAAGGGAATATATATTTAATTTAATAGATAGATAGATAACATAATATAATTATTAGTTTAAATAATTTTTTAGAATATTTATTTACATTTAAATTGATCTTTTTAAATTTTACTATACTTAATACGTGACGTATAATTTTTTGGTTACAATTAAAATAAGTTTGTAATATATAAAAAAGTGATTTCGTGTTCAAAAATTACTATTTTGTAAATTTCACAGTGTTGGACTAATTTTTTTGGTTGATCCTAATTCAGTACTATATTTTATATTAATACCTATGTACAGCTATAATAGTCGTTCAATAAGGTTCAATTGTAAATAAATTGAAAATAAATTTAGAAATAATTGAACCTTTTAAAGAGAATATTTGAAAACATGCTTGATGTATAATAAATACATTTTAAAAATACTATATTTCAATATCTAATACACGGTCGCAGATCTATAACAGAACTTTTGTTAAAGTGCAATGTGCATGAAATTTGGTATGGTGATAGTCCATGATGTTTTCTGTAAGGTTACGCTACAGAATTGTTAAAATTGAATAAGTACATTTTGTGAGGCAGATCAAATTTTTAAATATTATTTTTTAATCAAAAATTTCAAAATAATGTTTTTTTTCAAAACATTCAAAATTGTGATGTGGATTCATGTTTGTTACAATTGTAACTGGTTGATTATACTAGTTTGTAACATATTTAGTGCTTTTTTCATTTTTATAATAGCCAATTTTGTTAAATTTTGAAAAGTTATAAATTTTGGGGGTGGTGATGGAACCATTGTCATGATCGTCCGCAGGAGTCTATGAAGGTAAATTTTGCGCTAAAAGTAGTAAACTTTTCATCGGAAGCTTACTATTCTCAAATTCTCAAATTGTTTAATAAAAAATGTCAGCGAAAACAGCGAAAACCATTAATACCGGTATGAATATGGTTAAATACAGTTGCAAACTATTTTCATATATACGTATATTGTAACTTATTTTTATTCATGATATTGTAAATAAGTTAAACATATGCACTACTAATAATTATATAGTTCATGTTGTCGCACATTTGTTTTGATAGTTATTTACAGAACTAAACCATCGAAGCAAAATGTACAGATGTTATTATGTCAATATAATTAAGGTCGCATAAAAGTTCGCGTCATATGCTGATGGCTTCAGTCTGTTAAACATTACAATTTTGTAGCAGCACATGCTAAACTAATTATTGAGAAAAGTACACTTCATATTCTCTTCTATATATTTTTGACACGGACTTGTGAAAATTCAATTCGATTTGAATTGACTTTTTGTGATTATATGGTGTATATATTTACAATTTTACTGTAATTAATCTAATTTTACAGTGCGCGCAGCTGAAATAGGCCGCAACCTAAATTCTGGTTACTGAGACCAGTCAACTATGACGTACATCCTGTGAGGTCATACAATGTCTAGCTGTGAAACTTGTTAAGTTTTACTATATGCCTATAAGCAGCTGTCTTGTGACCTTAAGCGAAGATATATATATATATATATTAACAACTAGGATGATAAAAGGTGTACTTTATTTACAAAAAAGACTGACCTTATTTTAAATTAATTTAAAAATCTGTGGATGCACTTATCGCTTAAGTTTGTTTGCCTATAATAGTGGCATTAAAAACAACTGCTATATCGTACATATGTCCGTTTATTATGTTGAATTTGTTGTTAGTCCCACACCATTATTGATAAATAGGTATATCTATCAAAACCGTTCATATTAGTTTCAATATTTAGTATTTTCTAATTCATTATTTTGCTATCATATACAGGATATATTTAGACAATTGTATGAGATCCTTAGATTAATTTAAATAACGCAAAAAATGAAACAACACTGCTAATTTCGATCGTATTATAATAGCTTTGTGTTATAGTTAACTCACAATCTGTTGAAAATCTGTGCATAGTATAACTTGGAGATGGTTTATCGATACTTTTATGGTAAAGTTTATAGAGTATACTTAAATCTATAACATTTATTTTGAAAGGTTAAGCTAACAAATCTGTAGCAACCAAAAATTTAAGCCAAATTTGTTATCCATTTCAACAAAGAAATTGTTTAACGACATCTAAATTAAAAAAGGTAAGCATATTTTATTTTGGAATGGAAAGTAAAAAGAGAATTGGAAGACATCGAAGCCGGAATAAACGGAGCACAAGTCCTTGGTCCCCTCGGCTTGTGCCCAACTCTATGAAAGTCATTTCAATAGCCTCCGACTCGAAAGATGGCAGCATACTCATACGGGCCAAGGACCTCTTTCTTCCAAAGCATCACTATGGACAGTACATCAGTTCTGATTATTTACTTAGGGATCGACCCCGCTCCTACGGTCATCACATCCCATATACAAAGAGTTTTCGATCTTCGTCAACCGACAGCGCCTTCAATACGGACCAGACAGAAACTCCAAGTGGCGACAGTTTACCTGACACTTCGAAATATATCGAACCCGTTTCAACGAAGATTAAATCAAAATCTAGGCAATCACGAATTGCACTTGATCAAATAGAAAAAAGTCTTGCAGAACCATTAGAAGAAGACTACTCAGAAAACCGAACCGGATCATTCAATCAGCCTCCACTAAGTTCAATCAATCCTTTAATCGATGCCACTTATTGTGACCCTCCTGCTATAGTTGTGAGGGAGCCTTCTTCTGCTCATTTACCTCCAATTTCTGGAGATCAGACGCGAGCGGTCTCTGATACTGACGTAGAGCTAAGCAGGAAAAACAAGACTGCCTTGTCCCCAACTAAATTGATCGCTACTAGTAGTGGAACTTTAAATCCAGGAACGGAGTCTTCTTTGACCTTCGGGTTTCAATCAACAGGCGGTGAAGTTGTGGGGAAGTCGTTTGGACAAGATACCGGACGTGCTTATCTTCAAATGGAATCAGGAGAGATGGTGGGACCGTATAAATATGCTGTATTAGAACCAGTTGGATCAGGTGATAGAAATTGCATTTTAAAATAAATTATTAAATAATTAAAATATTTGTTTATTTTCAAACAAAGATTGTTAAATATTGTCCTTTTAGTTTTTAGCAGCTTGATATTTATTTCATATAGGTTTTAAAATTCTTTAATAATTTATTTTCCATTCAAGAAATTTTACAAAAATAAAATGGCGGGATTTTTTTCACTTGTAACGCATTTTTTCAAAACTTACTAATCTTAACAAATTATTTGAATTATAGTTATACGAAAATATTTATATTATATATGTTATACAAACTTTTTAATATAGATAAATAAACGTTTTTGCCTATACATGTTTCATATCTCGATTTTCGTTAAAGTACAACCGGCAAAAAGATGCCTATAACTTTCTTGCTCCACTCTTTCAGGGGACAACTTGAAAGCGACCGAAAGATCTCCAAGGCGACAGGCGGTCTTTAATCCTAACACGATGGATGAACGCAACAACAATTTGGTGACAATTGACATGGCCGAACACCCAAATACACAAAAAGGTCAGCACCAGTCAGAAGATTTGCCGGTACAACTGGGATATGTCACCTTCGATGACATGAATGGTAAGTGCGTAGGTGTCGCAGTTATTTAGAGTTTCTTTTCTATATAATTATATAAAATAGAAACTCTTTACCCAAAAACAAATTTTCTATATAACTGTGCAAAAGTTAATTTGTAAGTTTGTTGTTAAATAAACGTAGGAAACATTCTGATTTTAAAGTGTAGTGTGTTTGTATTATTATTGTTTAATGATTTCCGAATACTTTTTAGTTAAACAAATATAGATCTATTTGTTAAATCAACAGTTTTATTTATATAATAATTCATATTATATTTCACATTTATCTTCACATATCCAATTTGATGTTAGGATATATAATACATCCACCCACGTCCAGTTGTTTTTGTATTATCAACTAAATTCATTATTATTTATATCTCAAATTGCGTCAACAAATTATGTGGACATATGTTGAATTAACCCCCCATTACGTTATAATTCAAAATCTAAAAATATATAAAACAAAAGGAATTGGTAGTTTTTTTTTCTATATTAAAACTGGCTGTTCAATTTTAAAATTTAATATGCTTTGCGTGCTCACAAATTCAAAAAAACAATTTTTCATTGTTTACTTGCATCCTAAACACATTATTTATTCAATTTACGTCATTCCCATTCATTAAAAATGTTCAGCGCACTATTTATAGTGATTCTTGATTTTTTTGCTATGAAATGTTAATGGGAAATATTTATTTGAGAAGCATCTATTGTTCGGCATAATAATATAATTTAACCAAATGCAAATATGAGCTATTTTACGCGTAGGTGGGCATATTTACGGTATCTATTTTATTTCATTTATAATAACGAGTTTTATTATAAATTTTGTATTTAGTCACTGACGACTATTTAGAATAAGTGGTCATTCACACTTCTGATAATTTAGGAAATCTTCTATATTTGTCTTAAGATTTAAATTTTATTCATTAATTTTATTTCTTGGAGGTTACATTTCTAAATATCATCTGTAAAAAAGGTATTAATTCAATTTAGTTCATATTTTAACTCAATTCGTCTCATAATATTCCTCCTTGATCAAATATTGTCAGGCGCAAGTTCTACAGCATGATCAATCTTATCTTTCATCTTTTTTCTATGTAAGCTAACTTATAACTTTCATTTTCACATTTAAATAATTTTAGATAACGGTAAAATAATCCTTTAATTTTTTATTAAAAACGTTTAGAATATTGAGATTATTTCATTATTTTTTGAGGTTTTAATTATATAAATGGGGAATAAATTATACATTGTATATTTCAGATCATAGAAATACATACTTTTTGAAATGTACATAATTTGGTTAATTCCATTCGATACTTTTTGTAGAACTCCGCCTAGAAGCACTCAAAAGTGGACGAACTGAGGAGGGAAGGCCACAACAACTTTCCAGAGCATCAAGAGTTGTAACAGAGCAAATTGTCATATTATGATCATATTAGAAACACTATTATTCAATTTTAAAATTTTATTATAATTCAAATTTTTTGAATATTTAAATTATTAAAATTTTTTCATTTTTGTTTAGGTTTTCATAGTTAAAATTTCAAAACAAAATTTTTGATTAAAAAATATCTATAAAATATGTATAAAATATCTATAAAATTTATGCTTTTCCAATTTAATTTAGCTCGATGACGTAGGCTCGATTGATCGTCATCGTCAAAGTCCTCGTCATCGTCCTCGTCAAAGTCCTCGTTATAACAGTAATTCACAAGAACGCATACACCGAAAACGTCACAGAGATGTAAGGGTAGGTATCTCCATTGCTATATTATATTCTAAACAAAAAGAAATAAGTGAAACGATTCCATTAAAGAGAATTTTTGTGTTTGCGAATGTAACATAACCTACACAGGCTATCGAAAACAGTTGAATTACAAAAGTAACAACAAAACAGAAACCATTAATAATTATAAACGTAAAATTAAAAATAGTAGTTTGTTTACGCGTAAACTTATACATTGGTTCGCAGATTAAACAATAATCATAAACACTTAGAAACTGAAATATACCAATATTAGATAATACAATTTTTATGGAAAAGTTTACCGTTAAATTGCATTTCAATTGCCTGTAGATTTTTATAGATACTTATGTATTATAAAGAAGCAGGATTCATGCTTAAACAAGGCTTTTAATTATATCACCATTTTAAAATATAATCACTTCAAACATTTACGATATTCGAAATGATTTGAAACCCATTTAAAAATACGAATTAAATACAGATATCAGCCATTTCATTCTTGCTAGATTAAATAGTTTTTTCTTTCTTGACACATCTTGACAATGGTAAAATGTCTTCGATATATCTAGATAAACACAACTTTTCGAAAAGGGATAATAATATGATCGTAATGATTTCAAAAGTAACCAAATGAACCTGCCGAGATTTTCTTTCTGGTACATTTAAGTGCAATGTCTAGCCAAGTTATAAATAAACGTCCAAAACAAACTACTGTTTTAATGAGGTTCAATGCAGTGACGACGAGGGCATATCTTGTCATCTGTCAAAAATGTAATTATTTTACTATGTATACTCGAACATGTCGCAAGAATTAAAGAACGAATACAAGACATGAGCTTCGAGGTGTAACAGCAAATCTGTGGAACATATGCCGTGTGAACACTGTTCTAAGGCAAGAATAGACGAGAAATATAAACAGATTCGACTTGAATGGGGAGGATTATACAATTGTGGTATCAGCTGTTATGGATCACGTGATTCTCTAATAAATAGGTAACTATCATCCACTGCTGATATTTGTAATGATATCTTCCATTATAGCTCTAGGGGGGTGTATTTCTTATCTGGTACCAACGTCTGAAGACTTTCTTTTAACATCTGTGAATGGATCATGATTGGGTGCGGGTGGTCGTTGTATGGGTATCTTTTTCACTGCATCGGTTATTTGAACAATTAGGTATATAGGTAACGACGTCATTGACAGTCAATTTTACATTATCAATGTACTTTTTACTTCTGTGATAAATAGAGGTGTTTTTGTTTATAATACACAACTTTAAATTTGAACGGGTGGATAATTCAGAATTGAATTTTAATTCCTTTATTTGTGGCGATATATAATTACACCCATTATTGGATTTTTTTCATTATTTATTTGTCGTGTTAGTCGCATAATTCGAATATAATCATAGTATATATAAGGAAAAAGAATTTTATAATCATGGTTGAAACTGTTGACAACGTAATAATAAATAAATATTCATCCTTTTAATTGATAGGTTTTTAAAGTTTTAATTGATAAGTTTTATTGATAGTGAACGCTAGAGTTTTATTCATAAAAAGTAACTAAACGTGAAACACTCTCTTGAAAACTACAATATTTATCTATATTTATTTTTCATGATTGTATTTTTAATGTATCATTATTAAGTTTGCAATATTTATAATAGTTTAATTGGAAAATCGAATGATTTATATTTAAGTGGCTTTTTATTCTACTTGTATTTAAGAATTTTTTGCATATTTAAATAAATTATGATTACATAGATCCTTTTCACTATTCTTTTTTTGTAATCAGCGTATATATACGTTTATTTGTTTATTTTTCTTACCAATTTAGCTATTACAACATTTAGTTTTGAAATAAAATTATTTTTATGCAAATAATTGAAAAATTTAACAATTTAAAAGTTTATCAAAAAAATTATTAATTAATATGAAACTAAAATCAACTTATTATAAGTTTACATGCAATCATCTTACGAAGAATTTTAAACAATATTTGTAGATCAAATCGAGATCACCTGGTGGTAGCATTTCGGATCATCGATCAAGAAGTCGAGAGCGAAGATCATCGAGAAGACGGGGTCGACATTCTGTGAGAAAAAATCACATTATTTTGCTAATTTTGTATTCTCCCATTATACATGTTTTTACACCTCTCTACGGCCACAATAATGGGAGGTTAAAAGAGAAATGTTAAAAGTAAAACCACTAGACTTGGGCCAACCGCATATAATAGCAAATCATAAATATTAGTATGAATAAACAAACAAATATGAAATAGTTCCTTCAATTGGGATAATTTTCAATGAGCTTGTTTCATTGAACATTTCGGTACTTCAAGCATTCCACTGCAATAGTGCGCTACAAATTAAGAGATTCAAATTCGTTTAAAACTCATTCAATTTAGTCAAATATTACAGTCGGCTTATTTGTATGTATGTTACTTTGTTGGTACTAAATAGTACTTTATTAAATCGTGTAAAAAATAGAAATAATTTAAAAATAAGTTTATTTAAATAAATTAATTACATTTTTATATAGAAAGAATTACTTATATAGATTTGAATTTAGAAAAGGTCTAGAAAAAAATATATCTGTATCCATTCAAAGACAAAATCAATTAATCATTTAATTCCTACGCAATTTAATAAATAATTCGGACAACCACCCTTAAATTCTTCTTTACGTTTTAGGGGTTTCATACCTTACACTACTTACTTAATAAATATAGTAACAATTAGAACTTACTGCTAATTAAAGTTAGCGCCATTAAAGTTTAAAGTAAAAATCATTCTTTCTTTTGTTGTTGTTGTAAACTATTATTGTACTAATTTTATTAGTGTTCTTTATTTCTGTTATTCTTTATTATTATTTATTTCTATTGAATATTCGTAAAAATTAATTATTCGTACATAATTTATTTGTATTTCACGAATTCGTATATATCTATATTTATTTTAAAATAAAAATTATTAAGAATCATTTCTAAATTATAGTTCTTAAAAAATGTTTATTCGTTTTTATTTTATTAGTTAATTAATTTATTCTTTTATAAATATTATTATATGAATATTGATTGTTTCTGTAAAATCCATGAAATTTTGTATTGTACGAATATTCAATTAGGATTATTTGTTTAAGAATTTTTCTATACGAATAAATATTCACGAGTTTATCTACACAATTTTTCTTATTTGCGAATATTCCCTATGAACCCTGTTTTACTACTTATATGTACTATTTAAGGAAGAAAACAAGTTATTATCATTATAACATTTTTGTCATAAAATTTGTCACATATTTGGTTCTCAAGTAGTGAAAACAAAAACTTCAATCTAATTGTCGTTTGTCATACATTGTAAAACATGTGATGTGCCACAATGCATCGTTATCATACATTGTAAAACATGTGATGTGCCACAATGCATCGTTATCATACGTTGTAAAACTGGATGTGCAACAATGCATCGTTATCATACATTGTAAAACTGGATGTGCAACAATGCATCGTTGTCATACGTTGTAAAACTGGATGTGCAACAATGCATCGTTATCATACATTGTAAAACATGTGATGTGCCACAATGCATCGTTATCATACGTTGTAAAACTGGATGTGCAACAATGCATCGTTATCATACATTGTAAAACTGGATGTGCAACAATGCATCGTTGTCATACGTTGTAAAACTGGATGTGCCACAATGCATCGTTATTACACGTTGTAAAACTGGATGTGCAACAATGCATCGTTGTCATACGTTGTAAAACTGGATGTGCCACAATGCATCGTTATTACACGTTGTAAAACTGGATGTGCAACAATGCATCGTTGTCATACGTTGTAAAACTGGATGTGCCACAATGCATCGTTATCATACGTTGTAAAACTGGATGTGCCACAATGCATCGTTATCATACGTTGTAAAACTGGATGTGCCACAATGCATCGTTATTACACGTTGTAAAACTGGATGTGCCACAATGCATCGTTATTACACGTTGTAAAACTGGATGTGCCACAATGTATCGTTATTACATTTGTAAAACATGAGATGTACATAAATTTGATATCAAATTCTTTATGCAACCTTTCATTGTATATAGTATATAGGATTTCATTAAAAATATATTTATTTGTGATTTAATTATAGTTTCGATAATATAAAATTGCACTCAGTAAAAATCGTGGTTAAAACTCTTATTTTTTAATATGAACGTTAAACTCTATTTTTTAAAATTCAAAATAATGAATTTGTCTCCAGTTTAAAATTAATCAATATCTAAATATTTATTATCTTTATATTCTTTTAGAAGCGATCAACATCTCCAGAAGAAATAATATTGAATTATCGATCTAAAAGTCAAGGGAAATTTTCCCCACGAAAATCAGCTCGAGATTTGGTGACTAAAATTACAGTTTAAAAAATTCTATATTATTATTTATTTAATTAACAATATTTTTAATTTTTATCTCAAATTAAACCTAACATGTTTTTTAAAATCTTAATTAGTTAGTCAAACAAGCTCTGAATGCAAATAGTAAAACATGCTCTTGTTACAGGTTGAAGAGAGAAAGTTAATTGAAGACCTTCAACGCGTTCTCCGCGGCTTGAGTCACAAGAATGAGCAGTTGCGTCGACGTTTGGAGCTTCTAGATATCAACTATGTACGAAGCTCCAGACCACTGTCAAAAGGAAAAGGTGTATTTTTCTACCTTATACAAGAGTAACTTTTAGGTATTATATTTTATTTATATATTTTCAACTCTTATCCATTTGTTTTGGATAGGTTACTACGGTGAAGAGACAGCCAAACATTGTGTTCAACATCCAAAGCACCATGAAGCAAGCGGACACTCTCATCTTACTGAACATGGAACACATTCCAGACATACTGTACATGTTCCACCAGAACCAAATCTAAGCGGTGAACCCGTTGATGAAGTTATTTATGAAATGCTTCAGGAGTACATGGTAGAAAACGAAGATTTACGGTATGTGTGAAAAACCGATATTTATCAACTCCATATATCAAATATTTAAAATGTAAAAATTAGTGGATAGTCTTTTGCTTCTTATCAATATAGAGTGAAGAATTTGACACTCAGGAATGATATGAATAGCATTCACAAAGAACAAGTTTCACTGGTGGATGAAAACACTTCCATTTCAAGACGGTTGGAACCCTTACAACGGTTTCTTTATAGTTTTACATACATACGTATTATTTTTTTCGTCAATTTAGATTTGGCTCTAATTTAAAAAATAACGTATCGTTTTCTAATTAATTCATTCATCTCATAATTAAAGTAGAGGTTTTTTGTAACTTTTTATAAAATCTTATTATTATAATTGGTGGCCATGTGAATGGTATAACACTAATTCTCAATATTAAAACTGGACTAAGTGTTGTTATTCTTCTATGGTACACTTCAGCATTATAGATTGCCAAGAAGTAATACATCATCGGATGAAGGAAAAGAAAAGTTCTATGCAACCCAACAGCATGAAAATATCTGATCAGAATTTTTTCTTAACTCAATCTGGTATTTATTTTCAATTATAACATAATATTTCCTAAAAGATGTTTTAAATTTTAATTGCTTCAGCAATTAACTAAATATAATAGTAGTATGGAAAGTCTATGTCCAGTCCATGAGTCATTCCCCTCCCCCCCTTCGAACAAACAGCGTTCAGTATCCGACCAATGAGAATCAATTTAGATAATATATAAGGAGTTGCGCTGGTTGCCGATTTCGTTTCGAATTTTTGACGAGTTGAAATGACAGGTGGATACATGAGTTGAAGTTTACTGGCTTAACATTCCCCATCATGGCGCATGAAATCCCGGCCACGGTTTGAGAGGCTCATCACAGGTGTTTCCATAAATCTTCTGGAGTGGATAGAAGAGACTTGCGGCTATCCATGACAGAATGTCAACGATCAGAACCTGTCCTTGTAAACATCTTAACAATCACTTGAAAGTCGGGAAGTCTCACTATACACTCCTATTTTAATCTTCTACTGAAATCATATATTAAAGGTAAACATCTCAACAAGGTTTAAACTTTAAATTAAAAAAAAACATCTCACTGCGAACAATTTCTCCAACTTTTCATGAAGTATGAGGCCGTACAAAGACTCACAAGTGACATCTAAACTGATATTGAGTGTTTCATTCAGAAGGACAGAAACAGTACCATCTCCGGTGTCATTTGTAATTGTGAAAATATTTATTTTTTAAAAAACGGGTATAATTTATTTACAAACAACACTAAAATTCTCTATAAATTTAATAATAATGAATAATCCACAATTTAGATAACTTCAAAGTTATATATATAGTATTTAAATATAACATGTAGATAAATATGAATAATGTAAAATAAAGCTTAGAATAAGTTGCGATTTCACGCAGTGGTCGGTTAGTACGGAGATACATTCTAATTAATTAGTATTTTATACTTTAAAAATTGATAGGTTATTTAAAATTGATATTAGATAGATTAAGGAACACACACACACATATATATATATATATAAGTTATATATAATAAAACATAAAAATAGAAAATGATTTGGAAGAATTTCTAAGTATTCACAGTTTTTTTTAAAACGTAACAGTTTTTCCTAATGAATATAACCACACATCTGTACAAGTACACTCAGAGTGGATCTTTCCAAACGAACTCTTTCAGGGTCGGTAAACTTCCGACTAGCACCGCTGATAGTCCGGAACGAGAGGGTCCTCGGCTTTGCAAACCTCATCTAAACTCGGTTATCGCAGCATTTTCATCTTAATAATTAGTGCCAAGTCCACATTTTAAAACTTAACTTTATATTTAGTAAAAGCAAGTCACCCCTAGCAGGTATTACAAAAACTAGTATATTTATTGTCAAAACAGATTAAAAAAACTCAGTTTCATTTTTTTCATCATTTTTCTCAGCTGTAATTAACAATTCTTCTCATTTTTCTCCCAATTCTTTTATCAAGATGCATGAATGGTTACTATTTTTTCCTGAATTTATTTATGCGTGATAACTAAATTATAAATTAATATAGATGATACTAGTGAATATCAAAGAATATTGAATGATTATAACACGTCAACACATTGTGTTAAAATTAAAATAAGCTTTCCGATTAGAAATATAATTTGGGAGGTTAAAATACAAAAAAAAAGTAAAAAAATAATCTCTTTGAAAATTAAACCTCTAAAACGACATCATTTTATTTTATTTATTACGTTTTTTGTTTTATATTTGTTTTATGAAAACTACTTTTACAACAAATTCAAAACTGCCTATGTATTCATATACCTCAACGCAGCAGTGAAAAATACAAAGTAATTTTCAGAAATGGTGCAGCTAACAGTCCCAACAAGTTTTGAAAAACCCAACTTATCTAACAACCGAATTTTTAACTTTATCAAAGAAATATCGTTTTAACAACTCAAATCGGTACCACACTAAATTGTTTTTTTTACAAAATTTAAACTCTATAGTTTTTCAGTTTTATGTAAGTAGTATGGGATGGGCATTCCCAACTTATACAAAGGAACCTTTGTTTACAAAAGCACCCTCCCCTCCCTACTCCACTAAAATTATTTTCCGCACCTCTGCATGTAATTCTTTTTCGCTTCTTTACATGTTAAATTTATGTGCACCTTAACGAGTTAAATTCTCATCCAATAAAAGTCCACTTAATTCAAAGTTAAAATTAATCCCAAGGATTAAGTCGGGTGGATTGTCACGCGCAGTATTTGGTTCCTATGCGAAATTAAATCGGATTTAAGCGATTAAACCACGGAAAAGGCTTTATTTAAATTGTTGAGAACCAAATTTCTGTGGTTCTAAAAATAAGAATGAAATCATCTGGCTTAATGACACCTAATGGATGTTATTAGACAGTTTTTCTCTTCTCTCCATTAACCATTTGCGCCCGGGTGTACAGATTCAAAAGTTGTCTGCTAGAACCGGCAATGTAAAATCGCGAGTTACCTA